>VWZV01014670.1:0-165476 GCA_013397155.1 Irena cyanogastra | reverse complement strand
CTTGGTTTTTTTCTCTCTTATAAATAAATATACTGAATGGAAAGGTTCAAGAGAATAAACATCTTTTGTAAAAAAAGTAAATTATTTACAACCAACTCCTCTTGGTTTTTTCTCTCCTATAAATAAGTATATTGAATTGAAAGGGGCAAGAGAATAAACATCTTTTTTGAAAAAATACCTCTTTTGCTTCATTTTATCACTGCTGTTGTAAAATGCTCTGATTTTTCAGGAATTTTTATGGTTTTGTTGGTTTTGGTTTTTTTTTTCTGAGGCAATGTTGAAAACCTTTTGATCAAAGCTTGGACTTGAAGATCTTGGAGGTCTTTTCCAACCTAATGATTTTAAGGTTTGATTCCATTCGTGTTGTGCAGGAGGGAAGGGAGATAAACTTGCAGAGATCTAGTAAAGAAATACCTGTGCAAGCTGTGTCTTTTCTCCAAAATAAAACCCCAATTTGGGCGAAATAAGGATTCCAAGCATCTTAAATAAAGATATTGCTGACATTTGCCTACAAAACATGCTGCAAAATGCATTTCAGATGCAACTTGAGCGCTGAAGGAACACCAGCAGTTTATGTTTGTTATTTCAGAAAATTCTCAATGAAAGTGTCAGTTCCAAGAGGAGGCTGAAGAAATCTGGTCCAGACTCCCAGAAATGACTGAACCAAGAGTTTTTAATTGGATTTCCAAGGGCTGCAGGCGCGTTTCGCTCAGCACCGTGCTCCAGGGAGATCCACTTGGATCTGGGTAATGAGATTACTCCTGGGTTAGTGCCTGGAGCCTGGCAAGCACTGCCAGGAGGGAATGTGCAACATGTTGTGGGGTTAAGGAAGCCTAACACGGTGCCAACATCACACTGTGACATTGCCTGCGGAGTGTGAAAGGATTATATCCTGTCTTAACATACCATTTCCCCCATGCCAGAAAATGGGAAAGGCTCTAATCACCCAGCAAGTATGCCAGGCACTAAACAGAAACCCAAATATAAACCCAAACCCCTCTCTGCTGCTGGGGGATCGAGTTTCCCTTCAGAGCAGCTCTGCTCCCAGCAGTGCCTCTGAAATCTGGGGCTGGAGGTTCTCATATTTATGGCATCTTGGTGATTTCCAGATGAAATCAGACTAGAAGGAAAGAAGCAGAGGGTTGGTGTTGGGTTGTTGGATTTTTTTTGTTTTAATATGAGCCATGCAAACTTACTCCAGGTCTGGATTCTTTCCAAGTCACGCATTACTAAACAACAAAGATTTGGCAGCCAGATTTTTTACAGCTAATTTTTTTTCTTTTTTTTTTTTTTTTCATTCTGGCTGCTTGAATCAGAACTGAATCCTAGCTCTGCTCGCCTTCATATGTGCTGGGTCTGCAGCAGGAAAAGTAGGTCAGGAAAGATAAAAACAAGCGAAACCAGGACAAAACTGTGGCTTTATCCAAGTAAATGGCAAAGCAGGAATTTTACCAGGGCAAGGAGCTCTGGTGATGCACAAGGGCTGGATGGCAGGAGAGCAGCTCGAGTGAGCTACAGTGAGGCCCCTGTGATACATTCCAGCGTGGAATCCTGCAGGTGTTTAGCTCAGGAAACACCTTTAAGATCAAGTCCAACCAAAAAACCAGCACTGCCAAGGCTAATGCTAACCGTGTCCCCAGGTGTCACATCCACAGGGCTTTGAAACCCCTTCAGGGATGGGCACTCCACCCCTGCCCTGGGCAGCTGGGCCTGGGCTGGACAGAATTGCCATGAAGGAATTGTCCTGAATATCCAACCTAAACCTCTCTGGAGTAACCTGAGGCCATCTCCTCTCCTTCTCCTGTCTCGGGAGCAGAACCCAACCCTGACCTGGACCCAGCCTCCCTCCAGGGAGCTGAGGAGAGTGAGGAGCTCCTGCTGAGCCCCTTCAGTGCTGCCCTTGCTTCCCAAAACTTGGGATTTGGCACCGAGGTCACTCAGAGCTGCTTTTCCACCCCTCCAAGGGCTGATCCTGGCTCCAGAGGGGGCTCGGGACCAACAGGGCTGATGTGCCAGGCCCAGGGGGGCTCCAGCAGGTCCTGGAAGCTTTGCTAAGGAGCTGGGAGGCTGCAGCAGGTCCTGGAAGCTTTGCTAAGGAGCTGGGAGGCTCCAGCAGGTCCTGGAAGCTTTGCTAAGGAGCTGGGAGGCTGCAGCAGGTCCTGGAAGCTTTGCTAAGGAGCTGGGAGGCTGCAGCAGGTCCTGGAAGCTTTGCTGAGGCCCAGGGTAGCTGGGCAGCCCCAGGCTGAGGAGATGAGGCAGGAGCACTGCAGAAATTCCCATGGAAATGTGGGATAGTGGGGCCAGGGGCTCGGCACAGCAAAGCACAGAGAAATGGGAGCATCGCATGGGGACCGTAACGGAGCAGAAGGAAACCACAGATCTTTGAGGCTTTCCATTAAAAAAAAAAACATTATTAAAATAAAAGACTGAAAAAACAGATTTTTTTAATGCATCTTTATGCTGGTGAAAATGTTTGGCCAGGGTATGTCATTCCCTGCATCTTGATTTACTTAAAGTGCAAATGTGGTGACCTTTAAAAAGTGGAACAAAATGTGCTAGAGAGGTTTTATTGTTTTATTATGAAATGATCGAAAAATACATTTGGGAAGAAGAAAAGGGGGCACCTTTTCTCTAAGTAACCATTAATGCTCGTGCCCTTTTATACTAGCTATAATTTAAATCTAGTTATAATTAAAGTCTTTAATTTTCCCCTTAAACCCATCTAATCAATGTTACACTTTCTCTTCTACTTTTTGTTTTCAAGAATTAATCAAATTAATGTTCCTCCTAAACCTGCACGTTTGTACTCAGTTAGGCTGTAGCTGCTTCTGATAACATCATTTCATTTCCATCTGACCTCTGATCAGGAAAACAATTTTAAATAATGCCAAGGAATATATATTACAGCCAAAAAAAAAAGAAGCTATCATAATTACAAAGGAAAGATTTAAGACCTCCAGAATTGCATCAGACATTTTCCCATTTGTCAGTAAATCAGAAGAGTGTTTCCAAATCAGACTTTAAAGGCAAGCTGAAATATCTTCAATAATTTGCACTTCTTCCCAGAAAGACTTAAGCCACCCACAAGAGAAAGTCAAAAAACCCAATGGCTGCAGCAGAACTTCATGCCTGAAAAAGGAACCAGAAGGTCCTGTCTGGATGGAAGTGGAAAAGGCCAGTTAATCAGCAGACAGAATAAACAAAATGAAGATTACCAATAATCTGAAAAGCCAAATATACAAGAAGAGCTCCTGAATATCGTTGATATTCTACTGGTGATAAAGATGGCTACTTAAATAACTAAAGACATCTCAGTAAAGGTTTCTCCAATCTTTTCTTAAGGAGGCTGTAGATATTTCTGTAGTGCAACTTCCCCATTTCCCCTGCTCAACACTTGCAACCCAACTTCTGCTCTGACAATCGGAGTGAGGGATTTGTGCCCATAACAAAAAATCCTCAATTGCTAAATTGGGTCAGATTAATGCAGGTGCTGTTCTATGGACTAGATCCGGGTGGGATTTGGAGTCTTTGGGTGCTGACCCAAAATTCCACTGTTTCTTGCTTCAGAAGAGGTTTTCAAGATGTGCCAGCTGATCCATGAGCAGATCCAGCAGGAATGGCCAGTCCTGCTCCCCTGCTCTCACTCCAGAGAATTTCCACCACGTCCCTCCAGCCACTCCGACCCCTCCACAAGCCAGTTTACCTCACTAAACTGGCAGTAAAAAAAGCAAAAAAAGCCACATTTTCTACCAGCTCCTCAAGCAGTGTGAAGAAGTGAGAAAAAGAAAAAAGTGAGAAAAAAGACAATTTCCACACCAGCTGGAAAAGAAGACATGGTAGGGACAAGTCTTTGGTGGCCTCTATAATTTACGGGTGTGTTCTCATTACATTTTCAGGAGTAGGTATTTTATCCTTGCAATATAGCAAATCTGCTCAATATCTGGCTATTTCTGATTTCTGCTTCATTTTTTTCTCAACCTAAAAATAGAGTTGTTGGACCAGCTCTTGCCACCCAAGTGAAACTTCCTCTGTGAAGCCACCCTTGAAACAAAGCTCCTCTCTCTTCAGAGACTAATCTTTGATCTGAGTGAAACCAAAGGCTCAGGCCCTGAAATTCAAGCCAAACACAAACAACAAAGTCAGCAGTAATTGAAATATCAGTTGCAGTAACAGCTCCTTGCAGTAACATTTCCCATTTTCACAGTCTTTTTACATCAGAAGTTCTACGGTTCTTTGCAGCAGCTCTTTGAGACTATGAAGAACAGCCAGATCCTTGTGCAAATTTCGGGAGCTCACAAACACACAGGGTGCCACCAAATTTAAAATCTAATTTCAGATAGGAGCTGGAAGTGACTTTGGAATGAGAAACTTGATGCTCAGGCTCTCATGCCAAGGAGATCAATAAGAGCCACACATTGCTTAAGCTGCTCCCCTTTTTGCCCTTTATTATCACTGACAGGTAGTCCTTGGATTGTGATTTTTCTTTCTAGGTGATGGAAGGAAGAGCACAGCAATGTGGCAGGAGTTAGGGATGCAGGAAGGAGCAGGTGTTTGATCGAGGACAGCTTTTGGGGGGTGAGGGAAAGGAGTCATTCCCACGAGCAGGTGGTCCCTGGGGCCTGTCAAGTGACTGGATGGATGTGGCCCTGATTGACAGCGTCTGTGCTGGCTGTCAGGGGGGCTTGCTTCAGCAGCAGCAAGTTGCCAGGGACATATGGCAGCAGAGGGACAGCCAAATTTTCGGAGCACTCTGACAATGTAGGCTTTAAAAATACCTTCTCTGGAGCTTCTGGTGCTCTGGGAGGAGACACAGGAGGGGAGAGGAGAGGGCAGGATACCTGAGAGCACCCTGAGCACAGAGTGAGGCTCAGGTGGGCTCCCAGCAGAGGGAAGACAAGCTGGGGGCTCCCACAGTGACTGTGCCAATCCCAGGGCAGCCACACAGCCACCTCCAGAGCCTCATGCTGTGACCCACAGCCACCTGAGATCAGCCTGTTGCCACCAGGAAAAGAGATATTTCAGGCAGAGGATTTCCTGCTCTTCAGGAGCCTCGAGGAACCGGCTGGAAATCTCTATCTCAAAGGGCACGGGGCTCTAGCAGGGCTGGGGAAAAGCTGCTGGGGCAGAGCACCTGTGTGGGACACAGCTCCTCTGGAGGGGACAGCCCTGTGTAGGACACAGGCCTACAGGACACAACCCCTGTGTAGGACAAATCACCCTTGTAGGACACAGCCCTGCAGGACACAGCCCTGTAGGATACTACATCTCTGTAGAACACAGTCCTGTGCAGGACACAGCCCTAGAGCACACAACACCTCTGCAGGACAAATCACTTCTGTAGGACACAGCAGCTGTAGGACACAGCAGCTGTAGGACACAGCCTTGTGTAGGACACAGCCCTACAGGACACAGCCCTGCGGGACACAGCTTCACCAGTGTCCCACAGGACCCAGAACTGAGCCCGGAGCTGAGGCCTGGCAGCCAGTGTAGTGAAATCAGAGCAGTCCTGGCCCAGGGCCAGCTCCAGAGCAGCCCTGCACCAAAGCTCCTGCCCCACACCCTGCAGCTCCCAGGGAGTACAGGCCTACGGAGTTTCCTATTTCTTTTCATTAATAGAATTTACCTCCGGGCCTTTGGGGAGCGTTCAGACAATCATTGTTGCTGGGGTTCCCACACTTTCCCTTCCCTGGTTCTCTTCTCTGCTGTTGCAAAACTCTGAGACAGTGACACAAACCAGCGAGAGTTCAAAAACTCCAGGAATGTCATCGTCTGTCCCAGGAACTGCTGGGGCCCCTCTCAGCCCCTGCACAGATGGCACCTCAAAGCCTGCAAATGTCCCCACCGAGGCCAGCACCGAGCAAGCTGCTGGCACATCCAAATGCCTCTTCCTGCAATTTATATTCTGCATAGGTTTTGAATGCTTTATCAATCTCGCAGGAGATAACATCCAAACAAACAAGGAACGGGTTTAATGATAAACCCTATCAGAAGATATTATCTTTCAGCTGTTAAATGCCTCGGTGTTTGGCCAAAGCAGATGGAGACAGACCCGAGATATGCATTTGGAAATGAAAAGAAACACTGACAGTGGGCTGATTACAGTGATCTCAGTGGATGACTTGCATATGACTGTGACAATCCTGTGAACACAGAGATTATCTTGCAGGGATGGATTATATATTATTACAGTCCATTAGGTCCATTTCCTAAGTCTCACCATTTAAATGGCACATTTAACATCATGCAAATATTGGGGGAAAACACCCGTTTTCTCTCTTTTTCAGCATTGTTGATCCCCATACAAAATTTATCCATGAGCAGTATGAGAAAACCAGTGCGTGTATTTAAGTTAAATGAGACTCAACAATTCATTTCAGTAATGCATAGAAAGCAATCACACCACCCTACCAATAAATATGGATATTTCACCACAGAGCACAGGAGCTGGTGGAGGAGCAGTGGCTCATCCAGATTGATTTATTGCAATCCTTGAGGAACTGAGGGGTCTTTCCACCCTTAACTACTGGTTAAAATATGAACTACGAAGAAATGGAGGGAAGAGCCCCTCCAGGGCCGAGCACCACAGCAAGGAACACCAAAGACGAGGAGCAAACCACCAAGTTTCTCCCTACAGGGTGTTGTAAAAATATTTCCCCCAGCTTCCCTCCATGAGAAAGTCAGTGAAGTCCCCAAGTCCCTCCTGGTTTCTTGCCAAAGCCAGATGAAAACACAATTGTTGCCTGATTTCAACATATAATATGGCACAGGCTGGATAAATACCAGGCTCAAGTTCATAGGCTGCAGAGAGATGTTTCATTGCATGTCTGAAGGGCTTGGTCCCGTTCCAGCTGAAGTCAATGGACGCTCTCTCATTTACCACAGGACGAGGCTCCACAGCCTTGAAGGGATCCAGCCTTGCAGTTATAAAACCCAGCCTCTCGTGGCCAGAAATGTTCCAGGCTCTTGACAAAAAGCTGACAAAATGCAAATCAGTCACTTAGTGCGGACCCACGTCACAGCCCAGCACAAACGATCTAATTCCATTTTGGTCTCGTTTGCTTTTGCCTCTCTGCTTGCTTTAGGCATTTTCACTGCAAGGTTTTTAATGTCCTGCAGCTGGGTCTGCTGGAAAGGGCTGTAGGACACAAATTTAAGGCAGCAAAAGCCACTCTGAAGACAGGCGCAGGTACTAAGCACAGCAACATCTCCTCAGTGGTTTGTATTTGATTGTTGAAGAGACAGTTTTAATGTTTAAAAACCAGATGCAACCTTGAACTGAAGCTCCCTTGAGCTCATTAAAGATTTTATTCTGTAATATGAACCCATCACTTAAAAAAAAAAAAAAAATTAGGCTAATATTTGCTGTGGAACTCCTTAAGAGGACTCCTCCTAATGGGATGCAAAGATCTTTTTCTCCTGGCTGTTGAACAAACCTCAAATTAGGACCACCTAGTTAATTAGAATATTGTTAAAAGTGGATCCACTGAAAATAAACATTTATGTTCTAAACTCTGACATTTTACTTCTGCCTTCTCTTGGAAATCACGCCACGCAAAAGAACTTCTTTCCAGTAATAGAGACATAATCTGAACATCAAGGAGTAAAAGTGCAGCATCCAGATGTTGAAATGTCAGCATATCACGCTCAGAAGATGCAGCAATCCCAAATTCTGTTCCTCCTTTAATCAGAAGTCCAACAAATCCCCAAGTTTCTGATAACAAATTATATCCTTTGGGAGAAATCTCTTCCTCCTGCCACTGCACAATCCATAAATTTGACAGGAAATCAATCAGTACCACTGCAAGAGCATTTTAAAGAAAATCCCTATTGAATTCTCAAGGAAAGCGAATACCAAAGAATCAGAAATTCCTGCCCTGAGCTCCTTTGGAACAACCTCCCAATGGTTTCTTTCTCAAATCAGAAACATCTTTGGAAATGAATCAGATATTTCTCACACGTTAGCACTGCCTTCCCCCAGTAACAATAAGGACACTTCAGCATGACAGGGCTAAACTTCACTTTTTTGAAATCCTGCAGATTCCCAGAGACCTCAAAGATGATGGCAAAAACACAACTTTTGGCCACAGCATTTGGGGAGAAAGCAAGAATCAACACTTCTAAAATAATAACCAGGTCATCAGATCCTCTACTTTTGATGTAGACGTTGATATCCCAAATTCCTGTCCTTCTTCACCTTCAAAAAACATGGAGGGAATTGGGAGTGTTCAGCCTGGGGAAGAGGAGGATCTGGGGTGACCTAATTCTGGTCTTCCAGTACCTGAAGGCAGCTGACAAGGGGGAATGGCTTCCCACTGACAGAGAGTAGGTTTAGGCATGATATGAGGATTAAATTCTTCCCTGTGAGGGTGATGAGGCCCTGGAAATGTCCAGGGCCAGGCTGGACAGGGCTTGGAGCACCCTGGGATAGTGGAAGGTGTCCCTGCCCATGGCAGGGGGTTGGAACTGGGTGATCTTTAAGGTCCCTCCCAACTCAAACCATTCTGGGATTCCATGAAAGAGCTCAAAACACCCCTCACAATGGGATACTCAAATCCCTGGACCAGCAGCCTGGTGCTGGGAGGACTTTCTCTGCTTTTCCTTGTGCTGCCATACAACAAAACCAAAAAACTGAAAGGAGAAAGGCTATGAGCAAAACCAGCTCTTCAGGATCACACCTTCCACAGCCAGTGCTGGAGTCTGACCTTGCTGCCAGGACTTGATGCTTTTCATGGCAAACAGTGACACCAAAAAGTCGTTAAAGTTTGTGGTTCAGCGTGCAGGACTCTCCAGCTCTGCCCACACGTGGTACAGATTCATCTCTGGTGAAATTCACCTTGGATGAATCCCCACACCGAGGTGAAATCCCAAGGAAAGCTTTAGGGAACAAAGCCATCCCCCTATCCCCAGCCCACTGCTCCAGCCACTCACCCTGAGATGGACAATGCCAGGGTGACCTCCAGGCAGCTGACAACACAGAATTCAGAGAATCACAGAATGACCAGGTTGGAAGAGACCTTCCAGATCATCGAGTCCCACCCAGCCCCAGCACCTGAGCTAAACCCTGGCACCCAGTGCCACATCCAGGCTTTTTAAACACACCCAGGGATGGTGACTCCAGCACCTCCCCGGGCAGTCATTCCAGAACTTTATCACCCTTTCTGTGAAAAACTTATTCCTGATATCCAACCTGCATTTCCCTTGGCACAGCTTGAGGCTGTGTCCTCTGGTTCTGTCAGTGCTGCCTGGAGAAAGAGCCCAGCCCCAGCTGGCACAGGCACCTTTCAGGAGCTGTGCAGAGTGCTGAGGTCAGCCCTGAGTCTCCTTTTCTCCAGGCTGAGCACCCCCAGCTCCCTCGGGGGTTCCTCACAGGGTCTGTGTTGACAACGAGCTGCTCCCGACCAAACCTCCCCAAAAGCACCGCAGCCAGTTCCATGGGGAATGTCTGAGAAAAGAGAATTACGGCGAGCGCGTCCCGCGGGGCCCGAGCCTGCCAGCGTGTGGGAGGATGTGCTCCAGGAGCCTCCAGCCCTTCCTCTCCCTTGCTGGCTTCCAGAGGGAGCCAGACATCCCTCTCCAGCAAGCTGAGGCAGCTGGGCACACGGGGAAGCTGAAAAGCACCGAAATTTCAGAGTGGAGGGGGACGGCCAGGACAGTTTCATTACTTCCACTGATGATATTTTGGTCGTGCAGTTTTGGATTTAGGCACTGAAGTCTGCCTCACTGCTAAATCCTTTTTTGGATTTGGCCTTAAAACCTTATGTTCAGCAGCATTTGTTTTATCTTCGAGACTTAGAACACAAGGAGAATTTGGCTTGACTATTTTCTTTCTTCATTCACACGAGGAATCCTGTGAATTCATGGGGATGGAAATATGATAATAATCTCTCCTTTAAATTTGTCCACATTGTAGGACATTGAGGCTGCACAGCCACGCAGAGCACAAAGGAAGAGCCTCACAGTTCAGGATGTCAAATGTGCCTCCAGATTTCTTGGGTTTCACTGCAATACCAAACTAGACTTTTGGTAGCAGAATGTGAGCTCTTTTAAAAATAGTTTAGACAAGACATTTGGTAGAAAATGTTAAAGCATATTAACTAGTGAATAAAAACTAACACAGGAAAATGTACTTTCTAAGCTATGGAGCTGCTGCAGTCATGGCTGTGTGAGACCTGTAACTCTGTCTGAAAAGATTTAAGCAAATTATACATAATGGGCCAGCAAATTTTATATAATGAGGCCATTTCTGTTCTGTTTTATACTTTTCTTTTTAATTCATTGCATAAATTTAACAGAGCAGAAGTCGATGCTATATGCTTATTTTATTTAAGTGTCTGTCAAAGAATAAGAGAAATCAGACAAAAATGCATTTCTCAAAGCAATTTGATCATAAATATTTACTGGCAGGGCTTTATTTAGTCTGCTGAAACAACAGACATGAAATTAAGAGCACCTTGTTGATTAGAAGGCTTTTGTTCAAAGCTTTGGAGTAAAATAAGCAATTCTAAATGTGCGAGTGTTTGCATTTAGTCACTGTATATAAAAACACAATTTTCTCCAGCAGGGAGCTGCAATCGGAGCACGCATCCAATTGTGGCTGTTACTCCGCAGAAATCTTTACATTTTCACAAGGATGGGCAGAATATACATTTTTAGTGAATTCAAATGATTTTTGTTTTTAGAAAAACCATCAGAGATTTTTTTTCACCGCGGCGTAGCGGGACGAAATAGCTGCAGTGTGTTCAGCACTTCCACAAAATCCCCCAATTTAGTGTCCTGCAGACACACGGAGAGAGCGGCCAGAGGTAACTTGGAGAGGGGTGGACAAAATCCTGCGGGAGGTTTTTGGGGAAAGCTGAACCAAGTTTCTGAAGTGCACTGGAAAGTCTCTTCAGCGAAGTGACGCCGCAGAAGAGGAGAAGCACCAGATGGCAAACTGGCAGAGTGTGCTGCTCTGCCAAAACGAGTGTGTCAGGAGAAGGAGGAAAGTGGAATCAGACGAACGGAAGGAGATAAGGAGTGATTTGATTTGGAACCACAAGAGCTGTCAGAAGATGAGGAGGAGTTTGGCTGAACTTTGTGGAAGTGAGAAGCTTCCTGCAAAGCAGGGCAACGAGTTTGTGCTCCCTCAGTGGAAAGGAGTGCTCTGCATGCTCCCAAGGTAGGCTGAATGTGCTCAGAATCCCAAATTATGGCTCTCAGAGGAGAGGAAGTTCTGCTTCAGAATGGGGTTAGCTCGCTCTGAGTGCTCTGCAAGAACCTGGCTGAACCTGCAGCTCAGTGCAGGTGACATTACCCAAACCTATCAAGCTAAGGAACCAAGGGTGGAAATAAATATTTCCCTGAATGCAGCAGGGGTGTAAAATAAAGGATCAGTGATGACAGGGATGCGCAATCCTGCAACAAGGGAATTAAAAGCTATTTACTTTATATAAACCAGAACTTTCAGTGCCCTCATTGCTGACCTCAATGCATGGGCTAAGTCTGGCAGAGAGAACAAAATCATTGAGTTTTTTGGGGTTCTGCATCAATTCAGTTCAACAAATGTGATGTGCAGTTCACAGGAGCCACACCAAGAGTCATCACAACGCTCCCTGTCCTCCCTCCTTATCTCCCTGACAAATGAGAGTATTCACACACCCACTCCATCTCCCAAAACAACTTCCTTCCCATATCAGAAGGCACTGGGATTTAACAGACACATTAATGGCCATAACGGACATTTACAGACATGAATAGGCACTAACAGACATTCTGGGTCCACACAGAGCTTAGAGAGTCAAACCAAAACATCCCAATGAGGTTTACAGGAAGCACAGACTAAGGGTATCAAACAGCAAAAAATAATCAAATGATGGTCCACTCCTAAATTCTCAACTGCTTAAAATGCATATTAATGCAACATTTAGAAATCTATCTCTTGTTTACATTTAGAGCCACAAAAACGCAGAGTTGCTCAGGTTGGAAAAGCCTTAAGATCATTGAGTCCAACTTAACCCAGCACTGCCAAGCCCACCACTAACCCCTGTTCTTAAGTGCCACAAAAATCATATTTTTTGTTCTTCCAGAGGGTGATTATTTATTCTATCTGAAAGGTAGTTCAAGTAATTTTGTCTAAGAAATAAAAAATTCCCTCTTGAAGTGTCATGAGATGAAAAAACTGCCTTGTAATTGCAATTTTTTTTTTGTAATTATATTATTTCTGAGGAAAAAGTCTGTTTAGAAAGGCAGTGAGGGGAACAGTGAAAGTGTAATTGAGAAGATTTAAACCAAATTTTAGCAGAAGTTAACAGAAATCATGTTTGAAATACAACAAATTCTCATGGCTGTTGTGTGTTACTACATACGCCTGACCTTATTAAAACAGGAATTCTTACCAAAAATTCCAATCTACTTTTCTGTGATTCCCCTATTTATTTTGGCTTGTTTCACACTCTCTCCAGTCAGTCTTTGACCTTCTGGCTTTTGCCAGGGGCATTTAATTTTTGCAGCAGCCCTTTGCTGGAGAAACTCACCCCTCCAGCACCTCTCCAGCTCCTTCATTCCTGCCCAAAACCTGCAGTGGCTCGGACAGAGCTGCTCTCTGGCTGCCCTGCAGGCTCCAAGGAGCCCTTCCCCAGGTGAATAAATACAGCAAAATGGCCATGAGAAGAATAAAGTCAAACAGTGCTCAGCAAAAGCTCACTCCAAAGGAAAATCTCCTTTCTGCCACAAGAAATGTGAATAAATATCAGCTTATCATTCATGTCCATGGCTAAAACTCAGCTTAGAGGCATAGGACCAACATTCCAAACCTGAATACCTAAGGTTTAGTCCTATAATTCCATTTATTTGTGCTGCAACTGACAATTATAGAGCCACAACATCATGGGATCATTTGAGTTGGAAAATCCCTCCAGGATCATCAAGTCCAAGCTATGCCTGGTCCCCACCTTGTTCCTTGGACACCTCCAGGGATGGGGACTCCAAAGCTCCCTGGGCAGTTCCAGAGCTTTATCAATTTACCAATTAAAACAGCAGGATCAAATCCTCACTCAGAGCCATCCCAGTTTTCATGCTTTAAGAAATAACAAACTCTGGTATATAAATAATAAAAATATACCTTATTTTCAGTCCAAATACACCTTATTTTTAGTTGTTAGTTGGAGCTAATGTTTGTGTATCCATATTAATTACTGATTTATAGTCCAACAATCCTCAGCTCATTTAATACATGTTATTTATGCTGTGATGTTATTCCAAATTACATTTCACCTGGAAAATAACAACCCTGTGAGGCTACAGGGAATCTCTGGGATAAATACCAGGAGAAGCATCACTGTGGCTGCTGCTCCCCTGAAATTCATTAATGTCACCGAGTTTGAAGGTGGATCTTAGCTCAGAGGAGTTTTTAAAAGGTGAAAAACCCCAAGTGTTTTTCTTAGCTCCACTTCAAGTTCACACATGGGATGTATCTGAGAGATCTAGAAGGGAAAACCTTTAATCAGGATTATTACAGATGACAGAGGAAAGATTTCTTTAATTAATGGTCCTTGCTGGCAACCTGTGCCACTGTAAAATTAGCTCCAAATTTGTTCTGCCATGTTTATGGGCTCCAGTTCAAAAATCCATGGAGTGTGGAGTGTTTTACAAGCTCCTGCAGCAGCACAGAAAAACAGGTGGTTGGACTCGGTGTGAGGAGAAAACAAATGCAACCATTTATCTAGAACAATTTGTAATCCACCAGGAGAGCTCAGACACCAAAGCAGGGACAAGCTCAGGATATCCAAGGAGCAGCACAGCTCCAGAGGGGCTGGAACTGCACAGAAATCTGCAGAACAATTCTGCTACCAGGGAGAAGGGAAGAGAAGGAGCACTGCACACCCCCGGGGCTGCAGCTCCACCCATCCCCCTCCCCCAAACCTCCTTTTTCCTGCCAGGTTTTTATCCAGCTCCCTGCTTTTGACATCGTTAATCAAGTCTGTCAGGAGCTCTGCAATAGTTAATTAACTAATTAATTGCTTTGCACGCCTGAGTGGAATGGCAAGCATTGCCAAGGCTGACTTTGTTTATCACAGAATCCTGGAGTGGGTTGGGTTGGGAGAGACCCTAAAGCTCATCCAGTGCCACCTCTGCCATGGCAGGGACACTTTCACTGTCCCAAGGTGCTCCAAGCCCTCTCCAGCCTGGCCTGGGACACATCCAGGGGCAGCCACAGCTTCCCTGAGCACCCTGTTCCCAGATCTCCAGGGATGCCAACGTTGTAGGGCAAAAAAAAAAAAATATTTTCCTGGTGACAGGTGTTGCCCGTCTTCCCATAACCGGCTGAACTTTTGGGGATTTAGGTTTTTCTGTTTCAAGCATCACAGCCACCTGGGGCTTGTTCCCATGCTTTCCTCCAATATTCCATTTTCCCCTACAAAATGAAGCATTTTTCCTGTTTCAAATCCACTTTGAAAAGCAAAATTTAGCCCACAACCCCCTCAGTAGAGGTTCTCCCCTCACTACACCTCCTTTCTCTGCTGCACAGGTGTCTTCCCAAGGCTTTGAGGCACCAGGATGGGCCCCCAGAGCAGCTGCTGGAGTCTGGAACTCCAGGAATCAGCGGGTGCAGATGCAGGTGCAGCTGCAGAGCCACCAGGCACCACGCACAAGTCCTTCAAGGCTGCTCAAACATGCACTGCATCTGTTCCACACCAGGAGGAGGCACAGAGCGAGTTCATTTCTCATTTCTCCAGGGACACGTCTCCTTTTTGCTGTTGGCTTGCAATCTTTTCTCCACTTTTCCTTTTTTTTTTTTAAGTCTCTCTGAGCTCAAAATCCATTTCCACTGATCTGTTGTTTGGTCTTCTAAGCAACTCGGCTTGATAATTTTGTGTAACTTAGATCTGCTTCAGGGCAGATTGTTCTCACACTGCTTAAAATTCAATCCATGAGGTTTGGAGGCTACTCCATGCTTTCTCCAAGGTGAAGCACCACATGGAAGCTGTGCTATTGGGTTTCTGTATTTTTTTTCCAACAATGGAGCATTGCAGGTGAAATTGAGGCAGAATTTTTGCGTATTTTCAGCCTCCTGGTAATGTCAGCCATGGAGCATCCCTGCTTTGCTCATGGTTTGTGTTTAATGAGGAAAAGCTGAGGGAATTGGGGTAACTCAGACTGGAGAAGAGAAGCTTTGGGGTGACCTCATTGTGGCCTTGCAGCACCTGAAGAAGCCAAAAAGAAAAATGGAGAAAAACTATTTCCAAGGGCCTGGAGTGACAGGACAAGGGAGAATGGCTTCCCACTGCCAGAGGGCAGGGATGGATGGGACACTGGGAAGGAATTCCTGGCTGGGAGTGATGCCTTGAGAAGGCTGCCCTAGAGCAGAGGCTGGACAGAGTTCCAGAATAAACCAGGGATTTATGAAAAGGATTTCCTCCATGGATCCACCTTGGGCAGCACAAGAGCCCAGCCAGGGCTGCACCCAAAGGGAACCAAAATGGGCACAAAATGCACGCCCGGGCACGGGCTCTGTCACTGTCATCAGTTCTGCTCCATTTGCACCTTGGAGTGAATTGTCCAATTCCAGCTTTAGCTTCTGCACTCCCACCCTGCTTGTTTTTCTCTCTCCAGCCCACGGTGTTTGTGCTCTTGGCCTGAGATTTGGGTCATTTGTCCTTGGTCCCCAGCCGGAGAAGGAATTGTTTTGTCTGCCTGCTCTGTGCAGAGAGCTGAGCAACACTGAATATGGAGCTCAGAAGTGCACACTAAAGCAGCACAGAGTCTGGAAAATAGAAAAGCCAAACCTGAGGCATCAGGAGAGTGGAGAGGCCCTGGCACAGGGTGCCCAGAGAAGTTGTGGCTGCCCCTGGATTGCTGGAATGTCCGAGGCCAGGCTGGACAGGGCTTGGAGCACTCTGGGACAGTGGAAGGTGTCTCTGCAATGGCAGGGGTAGCACTGGATGAGCTTTAGGTTCCCTTCCATCCTGAACCATTCTAGGATTTTTTATTAGGCTCCTCTTTTTCAGAGCTGTCACCTTTCTGCTGTGTTTTGTTTGTTTTAATTCAAGCAGTTTCTGGCACAGGATGAGCTGAGGGAGCCACAGCAGCACATTTGGACCTCGCCATTTATAAGATTCTTCACCTTGGATGTGTCATTTCACCCTCTATTCCTCATTTTATTCATCTCTGATCACCCAAGGAGCCATTCTCACTGCAAACACAGCCATGTGGGAGATAAAGGTTACTTCTCTGGGATTCTGCTCTAAGCACAGAACAATATTTCTGTCACCCAGACCCCTCCCCAAGCTGCAGGAACAGCAAATTTCTTGTGTTCCGGGCCACGTTCCTTGAAGAGTATCATAGAAAAGTTCAGTGCACACAAACCCCACCAGGTTCATTAATATTTAGTCAGTTTAATGTCCTTAAGACACCAAATGAACAAGTGGGTCATTGATCCAGCCTCCAGTGGCTGCCTTGGCATAAGCAAACAACATTCAGGGCAGCACAATGGAATTTCGGGTGTGCTTCTAGGAACAAAGAACCCCCCATATTTCTGGGCTGGGGGATTCCTAGGAAACAGTGACCCTGGGAACAGCCTGCCAGGGCCTGGAGCTGAATAGGAGCTCCCAGAAAAGCCCATCCCTGTGTTTGGGAATGCAGGAGAAGAGAACAGCCTTTGTCAAGCAGGGCTCTTTCCCACCATCAGGTCTGACCTGGCCATGTCTCCTGCAGGAATTATACAGAGAAAACAATGAGCAGAATAAATGAGTCAAGAATAAGTCTTGCATGTGGTTTGGGTTGGTTTTGTTTTTTTTTTAACCACCTTCTGGAGGCTATTCTTATCAGAGTAGGAAAAAGTGCTTTCCTAATATATTATAAAATGAGCCTGGCAGACAAAATATCATGGAAAGGAAGTAGTGATATGATTTGTCTGTAATTAGAAAGACTTAGATTCACACTTTTTTTCTGTATCTTGAAGAATTACAGAGATTGGAATCAACAACCTGGATAAAACAAAGATAGCCCTGTGCTGCCTGCAATTTTCCCTACCCCTGGGATTTGCTTCACTTCTTCCTATTCAAAACTTTGCTATGAGCTTGAGATAAATTCTTTACTTCAATAAACTCAGCTCTTTTTTCACTCAGGATTTCCATAACCCTTTCTTTTCCTACTACAGGATGAAAAAGCATCTAGATCATAGTTTGTGGCTAACAATTACTCAAATCTGAAAATATTTTTCCTTTGAGATGATGAACGAGGGGGTTTTTTCTGCATTGGGAAACAGACCAAGACCTCAGTGATTAAAATACAAGAATCCCAGGATTAAATACGTTCTGTACACAGATTTATCTATCAGACCTCTCTGCACACACGTGCACGCACTGACAACATCACTCAGCCTCACACCAGTGTGAACAAGTTTTGCAGCCAAGCCACATTCCATTAAAAGGAGTTAATTTTCTACAGCCCCACTCAGTGTCCCCCCCTTAGGAATTTAGTTTTCAATTAAATCCAAGCACTCTGAGATTAAAAAAAAAATCACAACTTTTTCAAACCTCATAGCAGCCTGCTTTCCACAGCTCACATGAAATGCCACATTTGGGGCCCTTGTCATGGTGATCTGAAACAAAATCTGCTGCTCTTTAGGGCCTTGGGTGGGGAAAGCAGGGCCTGAGAGCCCAAATCATGTGCTCAGGGAATTTGGCAGGATGAAAAGATGTGGGAAAAGTCAAGCAGATGTAGGGGATGAAGGGCAATGCTGGATAAGGGGTCTGGTGTTGTTTCCAAACAAAGTTTGCCATCAGCTTTAAGTGCCCAAGGTGTGAGCAGAGCACTGAGTCCAGATTTGTCCAGCATTTTTAGTGAGTTTTTGGGACAGAAGCCTCATGTCTTCATGGCCAGCATGGCAGGGAAAGAGCAGAGGAAAAAGGCGAGCACAACATCCAGCACACACTAAAGATTAAATATTGCTTCAGTTATTAATTATGTTTGGTCCATAAAGAGGAAAAGCACTTGGGATCATTCCCTTAATTCTGGTCATACTCCAGTTATTACATTCTTATGTATTTATGTTTCATTTCAAGAGAGAAAGATTGTTTTAAAACCAAAGAAATCACTTCAAAGGTTTGCAAAGATCGCTGACTTGGACTCACATGAGAGCACATCATTTGTCCAGCCTCTTATGAAAAATACTTTAAATACGAAACAAAACAAAAAGAAATTCTAAATTCCCTCATGAAAATACATCGTTCGGCTTTCCGAAAATAAGAAATGTCCCTGGCGTTAAAAACCCAACATCTTTACTTGATGAAGCTCTGCTGCAAAACTACAGAAATATCCCAGAGATTCCCATTCATTCCCAAATTTCAGAGCTTTCCCTCAGGTCTCAGACTATTTGCTGTGTGAAATCACCCAGGTGAGGGCTGCCTGCTCTCGGAAGGTTGGGGAATTCTTTGTCCCAGCTGCTGTGCAGACACTCAGGGTGTGCTGTCTGCCCTGCAGTGAAAACAAACCATGGCCACTCTCCGGTCCCACGTTCCAAGTGGGGTTTTGCCATCTGTCCCTGTGTTTGCAGGGCTATTTCCATTTCCAGCTCATACCAAACAAATTCCACCTCCAGCACCAGGAGCACTTCAAAAGGGATCATGTGCATGGGGGAACGTGCCTGGGAGTCAGGGGGACCCTGCATCTGTTCCCAGCTTTAAATCTTGTTTGGCAGCGTGGCATTAAAGGCTCCTGCAGTGGGGAGGGATCGGGGTTACCACATCCCACAGCGCCATAAAATTCCCAAATTCCCTCACTCCACGCTTTTCCGGGCTGTTAGCACCCGACTCTCAGCTGAGGTGTGTTCGGTTGGGACAGACAGGTTGTGGCTCTCTGTGTAGGGTGAGAGTCTGATAAAAATATGCTGATCTGAAACACCATTAGTTCCAGGAACTTGTAGTTAATTATGGCTGAAAATGGAGAATCTCCAAATCTTTTACACACATCTAAGTTCTCTAAGGGGTTTAGTGCGAAACAGATTTAAAAAGTGGGATTTTTTTTTCTGTTTTTCCCCTTTCCTAGGGCTCTCTCAGCAGTACTTCCTCTCTAACCTGGGCAGAGGAAAAATAACCTTTTTAATATATAAAAAGCAAACTAGAGGGTGATTTTGCACATATTTAATCTCCCCAACCCTCTCTGAAGGGGGAACCTCAGCCCTTGGTTGTTATTCCTCCTTCTCCCCCAAAAGCAGAGCCTGTGCAGAGCTGCCAACTCTCATTCTTTTGGAATGAGACACTCTCATTTATTGTCTCAATTTCAATCTGCCCCAGGCCCAGAATAAAGGCAGTCACCATTGATTTCAGGAGGATATTTAGAAACATTCCAATTCTTTCTGAGCCAATTAGCTGACCATAAATTGGCAGCTCAATAAATTTCCTGCTGGGGATTTGGTTGTTGCACCAACACCTCCTGCTTCCTTCACCTAAACTTCCAGTTTTTGACAAAATAATACATAAAAGGGGGTGGCAGTGAGTGCCAAGTGAGATAAGGAAGCTCCCTGCCTTTCAGCAAACTTAAAACTGTCCCACCATGTAGAGAGAATAACCCCAACAATATAAAATATTCCTGATTATATTTTGGAACGATTTCCCCTTGGTCATGCAGCTTTCTCAGGGAGAAAGAGCAGAACAAAATAATAAATTCAGCTGCACCAGAGACACAACTTCTGACCGTTGGAGCACTTTGATGTGCACACAAACAAGTGCAATGCAGATGCTTGGCTCCTCCACTTGCCAGCAAGCTCGGAGCAGATGGGATGGAAGGAGGATTCCAAAAGGGCTGCACAGAAGGACAGAGATCCCCAGAGGTGCTAATAATCCTGATTTTCCTCTGTTAGATGCTGTGCCTCAGACGTTGGATCAATAACTTCAAATCTGAGCAACTTGTAGGATGCAAAGCATCTTCTGCAGCTGGGTTGTTTTTGAAAAACACCACAAATTAAAGCACTGGGACAGCAGCACTGAAGAAAGATCTGTGCTGGAAGACAAAGTGAACTTTGAGACAGCATCACTTCAGCAAAAAAAGTCAAAAAAAGACAGGGAAATGAAAAAAAATATAAAGCACAAGTGTTTTTGAAAAGCAGCTCCAAATGGCCCCACCAGCAGCAGCTGGGCGTGGAAATGTGGACACAAAGCACAAAAACTCACGTGGCTCCTTCACACACATCCCATGCAGAGGCAAGGAAATAAAGGAGCTGTTTCAGATGTTGTTCAAGCACTCTCAGCATTTTCCCTGCTATTTTAATCATGTTTACTACAGTAATGCCTGAAGAGCCAACCATGGAGAGACTCGTTTGGTGATATCCAGGCAGAGTTAAGTCCCCGCTTTATTTTCTAAGCAGATGCTGCTCATGATTTTCCTGCTCATATTTGATCATTTCTTCAAATAACAGCTATAACTGAGAAAAGAATTGAGAAAACATTCTGTGACAGATTTTCATGTTCTGGATTAACTGGAAAGCATAATCTGATCCTGGAGTCGTGCTGTCGAGGAGAGGTTTGACACATCACTTCCATCTAAGTGCTTTATTCCCTGCCTGGATGGGGGAGGAAACACTTTTAACTGGACATAATCACACATGGACGTCAGGCACTGCTGTGCCAGGGCTAAATTGCATTTTGCTGCTTGTGGCACTGAGGCTTCTGTCCCAAGGACTCGCTTAAAATGCAGCACAGCTAAAGAAATGCAATTTTCCACCACATTTTGGGAGTATTGGCACACATGGAGAGTGGTCAGGAGGGTGCTCAGGGCACCAGGTAAGTTCTGCTTCAGATCCACCTCTCCTGGATCTTTTGGGGATTTATTCAAGCTAAACTCCACTGACGGCAGTAGCAGAGAAGATGAGATTTCAACAGATGACAAACCCATTGCAAAAGGGTTGATACCACTATTA
This sequence comes from Irena cyanogastra, assembly GCA_013397155.1. Classification (NCBI taxonomy): domain Eukaryota; kingdom Metazoa; phylum Chordata; class Aves; order Passeriformes; family Irenidae; genus Irena; species Irena cyanogastra. The sequence continues at coordinate 144,580 of VWZV01014670.1, read as the reverse complement.
AAATAGCTTTTAAAATCAATTAATTAATTTTTTTTTTAAAAAGCCAACCCAAAAATGAGCTTAAGATTTATGTTCCACCTTCCTCTGAGCTCTTTTCCTTCAGTGCATTAATCAAGCTAAAAGCAGGGCAGGGATGGCTGTTTGCATAAGCCAAGTCAAATATATTTTAGCTGTTGCTGTTGAAAGCAAAAAGAATTATTTTGCAGGAACCGAAGCTCAAACATTATAATACATGCAAAAAAGGCAGCCCAATTAGATTCCTTTATCCCCAGCATATGGCAGAGAGGTACAAGCTATGTACTAATGTCTCTGCAGAGCTATTTTGGGATGGTATGAGGCTGCAATCTGAGAGGAGTGCTGACAGATCCACAGGCACAACTGGGTTACATTCGTCAGGGATGCGCCTGGAGAACTCCTCCCAGCCAGGAGCCTCACAGCAAGCAGCAGAAACTTCCCCAAGGCCTGGATTCCTGAAATTTGCTGGAAAATGAGAGGGCAGGAGGAATGTTCAGTGGACAGCACACTTCAGAGCAGGGAAGTGTGACCCACTGGCACTGCTCAAACTGGGAGGTGACATCAGTGACAAAGAGTGATGAGACCTCCCTTTATCTCTTCACAGACTTTTTCCCTGTAAAGACTTTATGTATTCAGGTTTAAATATTCAACTTTTGCGTGCATTAATGTCTCTGCTTTAGTCTAAACTTAGTTTAAACTTTAATCAGCAGGGAGAACTGACTGAGCCCTCTCAGCATCGGTGCTGCTTCCAACACTCTCTCCAGTTTGACAGTGCAGCAGGATAAACATCTGAGGGATGGATATTCCATCTACACAGGAGTAAACAGGTTCTTTCAGAGAGGCAGCTTCAAAGCCTTGTAAAAACCTGCAAAGAAATCCAAATTCCTCTGAAAACAACAGCAAAATTCCCAGCAATTTCTACACGGACAGGATTTCATCATGGGAGCTGGAAATGAATGTTTAAGGTCTCTTCCAACCTGAACCATTCTGTGATTCCAGGATTCTCAGATCCTGGAAGTTAGCAGACAAGCTCAGAGGCTGGCCTATATAATCTGTGGCTGATAATCTGCAGGACAGACCTCATTTTGCTTCGGCAAATTTTTTCTGGATGGGGAGTAGAGGTCAGGATCAGTAGTGGCAAGAGGAGGATTCCAAGTGGGAATGGGCTTGATGGTCTTTCCTTGACGATGGACACCCAGAGGGTTTTACCTTGTTCTATATTATCCCTTTTCCTGATTATCTTGGCAAAGACAGAACTTTCCCTGCTCCTTTGTCACTTTTTTCAGAAGGGGAAGTCCCAGCCCATCGCTGTCTCCACCTCTGGTTAGGAACACGTGAGGAAGCAGAATAACCAGATCCTGTTTCATCCTTAAATAAAATAGGTTTAATTACATTTATGGAATGTCATCCAGCTCACAGGAGATTACAGGGGAGGAGAGGGAGAATATCTGCAGCTTGGGATGATCGAGTGACAGAGGGGTGAGGGCACAGACCCCTCGTCCTTCCATGGCTCTGGACACACCCTCAGCCACCTGCCCGCAGTGAGGGATGGGGCACAGAACACTGATCCTTCCCCATGGATCCCAAAGTCTGGGAGCAGAACAGCTTCTGTCCCTCCTAGAGCAGCAGCTTCTGTCCCTCCCAGAGCAGCAGCTGCACTCCAGCACATTCCAGGGGGGTTGGACAGTCCAGGGACAAGGCTGTGACAGGTACAGAGCACCCCCTGCTCCAGCTGGGCTCAGCGTGAGACGGCAATATGAGATTAATGACATTGAGAGATCAAACTGCACAACAGTTCAGGAACAGAAAGAAGATATAAATCTCATTTGCTTCTATTAAATAACTTCATAATTATTCTCTCTGGAAAACTTTATTCCTAGGGAACAGCCCCTATCAGCCCAGGTGCCCCACACTGCACCGTGAGCCCTTCTCAGATTTGTAAGCAAACACTAAAAACAGCTAAAATTTGAATTGATGCTTCCTGTGTGAGCTCAGAGAAACAGAACTGCTCTTTTCCTTGCAAATGCAAACCCAGCTTTATCTGTTCGTGATGCCAAGGAGTCGCTATCTGCGCATCCGTTTGATAAAAACATCACAACTTTAATTGCTAAATAATCTCGTACCAGGCAGGGTTATTCCAAGTGCCGAGTTCTCTCTCTCACTTCAGCTCCTCAGAGGGTACTTTCTGGAAGGATTTGCATGGCAGTCAAAGCATGCAAAAATTTATAAATACCAACACAGATGCCAACATGTCGGGAGAAATGTAGTTATAACATTTGAAAGCTAGGAAGAAATTAATGTTGATCCTGATTGGAACAGTCACTGTATTTGCAGTGTCTGGAGATGATTTTTTTTTTTTTTTAAATTTAAAAAAAAAACAACAACATAAATTCGGTTTGTAGAAATCCTCCATGTCCCAAACTCCATTTCTTGGCCCCAGCATGACAGTGTTACAGGAAGAGAAGAACAGTTTATTTAAAACAGTTCCAGGATTTAAGGCTGAGCTGACATAACTAATTTTTCCATCCAAACATTGCCGGCTCCAACACAGGCATCAGCTCCAAATCAGCCATCCTGGAAGTTGGGCCCATGCTAAGAGCAGACAGGACACGTGTTCCTGCTGGTGGGACTGCACAAATCACCACAAGCTGAGGAAAAGCAGAGCCTCTCCCCAGGATCCTCTCACCAAAACCTCATGGTGTGGAATTAAATAATTTCTGGAGCACCTGAGGCTGAGGAAACTCCCTAGTGTATAAACAAAACTCTGTCTGAGTGTGCAGGTGGAAGGAAAGGGAAATTTTCTGCATGGCAATGCTCTCAAAAGATTTAAAATACTTCATGCCTACCACTTAATTAATTTCCTAACAGAGCACTTAATGCTGGGGAGAGGGATGAAGGGATAAGGAGTGAAGCTACAGGATTCACTCACAGCCCGAGGCAAACTGTGAAGAGTCTCCTGTGTGGTACAACAAAATGCAGCATCAGGCTAAAACAAACTCTTTAGATGGGATTTGGGAAGGAATTCTTCCCTGGGAGGGTGGGCAGGCCCTGGCACAGGGTGCCCAGGGAAGCTGGGGCTGCCCCTGGATCCCTGGCAGTGTCCAAGGTCAGAGTGGACAGGACTTGGAGCAGCCTGGGACAGTGGAAGGTGTCCCTGCCCATGGCAGGGGGTTGGAAATGAATGATTTTTAAAGGTCCCTTTCAACCCAGACCATTCAAGGATTCTATGAACTTTGATTTCAGCATTTCTAAACTCTTCCTCGTGTCATTACAGAACAGTTTACCATGATAAGAAAATTGCACGGAGACAAACAGAATAGCACATCTGGTGTTGGATAATACTCTTTTTTACCACACCCTACTACAGATGCTTTAAAGCCAATCATCTAAAACTACTCCTCGTAGGTCCTACTACAACATTCATAGTTCTATTTCTCCAAAGTATCTAGTCTTATTTACAAGGCCATCCTTTGAAACTTTTCTCTAACTGTATTTCTCTCTCAACAATATCTATCCTATCCCATAACAGTTCTAAGTCAGCATTGCTTATCTCAAAGTTTACACACAGATACACACTGTGTAGGCCTTCTGTCAGGCCCTGAGAACTCTCTACAAATCCATGTCCCACAATCTGGAAAAAGACATGAGAATCCTGACCCCCATTCCCTTCCCAGACAGGTGAAGTTGGCAATGGGAATGTCCCCATTAGGGCTTGCACTGCTCTGCAAGAAAATCAGGGTAAAATCAGCCAGATCTGCCTCCCACAGCCAGCACAACCACGGGGAGAGTTTGCCTTTTGTCATGAATTCAGTGCCTTGCCTTTTTCCATGAGTTCAGTGCCATGGTCTGCAGGGACAGCTGAGCCACAGCAGTGTCAGGACACATTAGGGCTCGTCAGGGCTGCTCAGACTAACGCCTTCGGGACTCTGTTTTGCTGGCAAAGGTGAAAACTTAGTTTAGCTTCTAATTACTTCTCATCCACCCAAGAGAATCCCCTGGGTTAAACAGAAAAAAAAAAAAAAGAAAGAAAAAGAAAGGCAAACACAAAAATTTCAGAGTTTTTCACTTTATCCATTTCATCTTTGCTGTCAACGCAGCCCCTCTACTATCTTAAACCCAGCTTTTATAAAACCAGCTAAAGGTGACTCTGATGCACTGGATTAAAGAAAAAGTATCACAATCTCTCTGTTTTCAGTTTCAGGTGTGTTGGAAAACCTGTACGTTTAGGTGTAAATACTTTAAAACCATTCTGATAAAGAGATTTAGGTGACACATTATTCTGCAGGGCAGGCTGAGACAAAGCTTCTATCTTCTCTCTCATGTTAGGGTGAGTTGTTAAAAAGCTAAATTTAAAAAAAAATGCTGATAAACAGCTTAAATTATATTTGATCTTAGCCAAATGTGGACCTTTGAAATGGGAATTGCCTTTATAATTTGCCCTGGGCTTTGGGCAGCCCATCCTCTGTGGGGATGAGGATGGATGGGGACACAGAATCCAACAGCATCACCAGGGACAGTCCCAAGGTGGGCTGAAATGGGGTCCTGGGCCATGGGCAGGAGCTGGAGGGAACATGGTCCCTCTAAAATATTTTTCAATAAAAATCTTTATGAAAACTAAAATGCCTTTCCCTAGCTCCTGCCTCTGGGCAGCCACTCAGCACAGAGCAGTGCCACCAAGAGCTTGTTCAGCAACTCAGATTGTCCAAATCCATGACAATCTACAGACCCTTCCTAAATGAAACGAGCAAATAAACCCAGGGATTTCTGATAAATGCAGTCCAAAAGGCATCCATAAAGATCACAGCTTCCACATTTTCACCAATACATCAATTGCTGTGTTTAAATTTAAAAAGCATGTGAACTAATGGAGTCTACATCTTACTTTGAGGATGTGTCCAAACATAAATGAACTTTGCTGTGCAATAGAGAGGGGTTTTGTATTGATTTTGGAGGCCAAGCTGTCCATACTTCTCTACAAACGTCACATATTTCACAAAGGGCTTAATGCTATTTACATTGCATTGGAGATGGACAGATCGGTTTGGGCAAAACGTGCCAAAGCTGAAACAAATTCCAGCTCTGCAAAAAGTTTGGTTACTTCTTACCACTCACATTCCTAGCCTGTGTCCAATTCCAGGTGGAATCCAGAGCAGTAAAATCCTGGGCAGGTCTCTAGCTGGATGGCCAGAAGCAGGAACTAACAAGTCACAGAGCTCAGCTTGCCCCTGAGCCTGAGCTTCAGAGAGTGCTTGGGTCCAGACCCATTTCTGGGTGACAGCTCTGTAAACATCTTGAGCAAACATATCTCAACCCCTTCTGGCTGCCCTGGGAAGTTGAGTGACTTTGAAAAGGCAGCCAAAGTTTTGGGATCGTGTCCATGTCACAGAAGTTTCAGCAGAGATCTGCTGGATGAAGTCCATCCTCATGATCGCACAGTACTTCCCTTTAAAGAGCATCCTCACACCCCTAAGCCACTGAACACTCACTTGCTGCCAAACACTCAGAGGCACACATTCAAACCCTAAAAAGGAATCAGAAAACCTCGCCACCCCGCTCGCTTCATTTCCCTAAATGTTATTTTTTGCTGGAACTCTTTGAAGCTCAGCTTTTCCTCGGAACATCCTGGAGAACGGAGCGTGTCGGAGCAGCACATCCACACATCTCACTGTCAGCTCCTCACCCTGAACCCAGAGCTTGGTTTAGCGTGGCCATGAAATCCCTGCTGTCCCCTAAATAAAGTTTCCATCTCAACAGTTCAAAGCCACGGTGCCATATGCTACGAATAGCTCGTTCATCTTTATAATTAACTTCCACTCTCTTGACTTCTCTGCCTGCTTGGTGGTGTTGGGCTGCTTTCTCTCCAGCTTGGTGTGATCAGAGCTGTGCAAATCTCTTTGGAAATTTCTCCTTCGCCAAGGTCATCCCCACTCACAACCAAGCAGGAAAAAGGCCCATAGCACTGACCCCGCTTGCTCTCCCTCCTCACTTGGAATTCTCTCCTTCCCTGACACCCTGCGTTTCACCTCCATAAGCCAGTCCATAATCCATCTCAATGGCTCTTCTCCCGAGTTATTTTTAATCTTAAAAAGCCCCATCAGTCTGTGGTGTCACAGACACCTTGCTCCTTTGAAACAAGGGCTGAAATAAAGCAGCTCTTCCCTTCCTATGTTGATAATTGTTGGCATTTTCAAAGACATTTGGGGGGATTTATTAATTATTTATGGAGTTTTTCCCTTCCTCCCTTTCACTCCAGTGAAGCCACACACAAATATCTGGTTTCTGCCTTTTATTCTTTCAAAGAATTGCAGAATCCCAACATGATTTGAGTTGAAAGGAACCTTAAAGCCCCTCCAGTGACCCTGCCATGCCCAGGGACACCTTCCACTGTCCCAGACTGCTCCAACCTGGCCTTGAACACTTTCAGGGATCTAGGGGCAGCCACAGCTGCTCTGGGAATTCCGTCCCAGCCCCTCCCCACCCTCCCAGCCAGGAATTCCCAATTCCCAATCTCCCATCCATCCCTGCCCTCTGGCAGTGGGAGCCATTCCCTGTGTCCTGTCCCTCCAGCCCTTGTCCCCAGTCCCTCTCCAGCTCTCCTGGAGCCCCTCCAGGCCCTGCCAGGGGCTCTGAGCTCTCCCTGGAGCCTTCTCCTCTCCAGGTGAGCACCCCCAGCTCTCCCAGCCTGGCTCCAGAGGGGCTCCAGCCCTGCAGCAGTTCCGTGGCTCCTCTGGACTCTCTCCAGCAGCTCCAGGTCCTGCTGATGTTGGATCCAGATTTTGGGGCAGCTCTCCTGTATTTGTGCTATTCCTGTATTTGTGCTATTCCTGTATTTGTGTTATTTCACCTCAGTGCTCTCCCTGAGCTGAACTTGCTGCTGGGGAAGCCCAAGTTCTCCATCTCCCCAGGCTCTGCCTTCAGCTCCTTCATGGATCAGCACCAATTCTCTCCAAAACCATTGATATTTTTCCTGTTTTATCTGCTCATTGACCAGGAGTTCCTCAGGACAAGGCAGTTCCCAAAATCATGTTGGATTTAGCATTCCCTCCCTTCCCTTCAATCCTTTCAGGCTTTTTTACTGAAAATATCCATTTCCAAGTCACAATCTTCCATTTTATCATTTCCTTTGAATAAACTACATTTCTGTTTTTCTCTTGCTCTCTCCCCTCACTTTCCCTTATGTCCTCATTCCCCATTCCTGAACTTCCTCCTCTTTTCAGCAGCAAATATGAGCAAAAAGGGGAAAAGAGGTGAAGTGGGGGCAAAACCAAACATTTGGAATATTTCCCCTTTAGAGGCACAAATATAAAGGCATTCTCCCCATTCAGCAAGAACAACAGAAGGAAAAGCAATTGAAAATATTCAAGAATTGTCACAATTTCCTCATTTTTAACCATCCCTAGAAAATAAACGGCAGCTATTCAGCCATGAGTACATTTCACTGAAGTGACACTTAACAATCCAAAAATATGGCATTTCATTTTGCATTTCCCTCTGAGCAGGAGATAATTTCATCTGTGGCTGCTGCAACAGCTGCACTGCTCCCCAAGAATTCCTTGTTTGAGATGAAAAAGAGGGTTAATCATGCTGGATTCATGGTTTTGGGGGGGTTTTTTCCTTTGGTTTAAAGTCAGACTTTCACATTAAAAATATTATTAAGATTAATTTTCACAGACAAACGATATCCAAATTGAAATGACATTTTCTTTATCCACCTGAGACCAAAGATGGATTCTGTTGCCACAAAGCTGGAATCTGTTGCCTCCCACAGCTCAGAAATCACCTAGGAATTGCTGGACACTGACAATTGCTGCTGACTCCACTTTTGGGGGTTAAGACCCAACTTTAATCAACCCACTGAAAACAATGACTGGATCCAAGTCCAGCTGCTGCTCTGCCAGGGAAAAGAATCATTTCACCTGTTCCACAGTGGGGTTTATAGAATATTAAATCCTCCTCTTTGCTTCAGTCACTTTTGCTGGCAAAGGAGGGAAAAACAAGGAAAATTTCAATGCAGACACAGCATCTCGCTGGCACAGCCAAGGAGGGACTTGTGGGGTGAATCATGGAATTATTCAGGTGGGAAAAGACTTCAATAATTAAATATATAATTTTAAATAATTTTAGATCCTCTCATCTAACCATTATAAAACATTTGTCCATGTATCCATTAAAATGGGCCATGTTTTCTCCTTGGATATGAGGTGAGGTGGAAGGTGCTGAAAAGGAGAATGTCATAAGACCTCCCTTGGCCTGGAGAACCTCAAGGTTCATCTCAAGGTCTTTTACAGAAAAAAAAAAAAGCTGCATTTCTAAATTAAAACCAAAAAGAGATCACTAAATAAAGAAGTAAATATTCTCCGTATTGCCTAATAAATTGTATGTGGTGTAAACACCAATCTCAAAGCAGCAAGGCAGAAAAGGTTCAACACAATCTGCAAAGTGTGTGCTGGAAAATACCCCCTTTAACTCTGAAAAACATCATCTTTTAATGGCACGAGAGATCAGCCATAAAGTTTTGCTTTAACCCCATTTCCCTTCCATGAGATTTTTTATTTACTCAGATAATATTAAATATTTGATGCTATAAAATGTGTTCTTGACTCAACAGATCTTTAAATATCTCCCTTTTCTGACCGGTATCTGTGTCTCTGTGTGCTGGCCAAGTTCAAACCCAGTCTAAACAACTTCCTGGCTTCACCCTGCATTAAAACAGCTGCCAGCCCTGAGCTTTTTTGCTCTATTTCACAGTTCCAACTGCTCCAAAAGCATTAAATTTCCCCTCATGTTTAGTAACAGGGACGTAAATACAAAAATGTTCCCTAGTATGGAGACATCGCCATATTTTTTGGTCCCTTATTGTTTAAACACTTTGCTAAGCAGAGCAATACATTCAATTTCCAATAGAATATGACAGGAATGTGCATTATTTTTGAGTAAGGGTATAACTTGATGTGATATTTAAGCAAAGATGGCTGCATGAGGATTATTTCCTGGAAATCAATATTCCACGGGGGAGAGCTGATGTCTCAAGTACATGGGAGAGTCATTGACTCCAGCTGCCTGTGACGTGGAAAATAATCTACGTGGAGGCTGTTGGGGCTGGAAATAAAAGTATGGGAATATGGATTTTTATATGCATTATGGAGCTCACAATTGCAACACCCTGCTTGAGACAATCCTGGGAAATTAATGTCCTATACATTGCACACATCACTGCAAATCTATTCCACAGGATCACAGGATCATTAAGGTTGGAAAAGAGCTCCAAGGTCATCGAGTCCAAGCTGTGCCCAATCCCCACCTTGTCCCCAGACCAGAGCCCTGACTGCCACCTCCAGGAACTCCTGGGACACCTGCAAGGATGGGGAATCCAAACCTCCCTGGGCAGCCCCTGCCAAGGCCTGAGCACCCTTTCCATGGGGAAATTCCTGCTGCTGTCCACCCTGAGCTCCCCTGGGCCAGCCTGAGGCCATTCCCTCTCCCCCTGTCACTGTTTCCTGGGAGCAGAGCCCAACCCCTCCTCTCATGGCTCCAGCCTGTCCACATCCCTCTGCAGAACCTCCTGCCTTCATCCCATGGCTCCAGCCTGTCCAGATGCCTCTGCAGAACCTCCTGCCTTCATCCCATGGCTCCAGCCTGTCTACATCCCTCTGCAGGACCCCCTGCCCTCCAGCAGCCCAACACTCCCACCCATCTTGGTGTTGACAGCAAATTTCCTGAGGTTGCCTCCATCCCCTTGTCCACATCATCCATAAAGACAATAAACGGAGCTGGCCACTGACCCTGGGGGACAGCACTGCTGACAGGACACCAGCTGGATGTGGCACCACTCCCCGGGCAGTTCTCCAGCAAGGGAAGAGTGACCCTGTCCAAATGTGGCCTGCAGTTTCTCCAGGAGATGCTGTGTGAGATCTCCAAGGCCCTGCTGAAGCCCAGGTGGACTCATCCACACCTCTCCCTCCTCCCCCAGCCAGGTCACCTGGCCACGGGAGGAGCCCCTGAATGCCACTGCTCAATCAGCCGTATTTCCATAAAATATTGGTGGTGTTTGCCAATATAATTTCCATGAGATGGGAGCCTTAAAATAGAGCAGTGGGTGTAGGCAAATTCCAGGGATATTCTCCTCTGTGCTGCTTGCATCACAGCTGGAAGAGAGGATGAGGCAGCTCGGGTCCCAGAGTCAGGAATGTGACAGAACCCAGAGTCAGGAATGTGACAGAACAGCCCAAGGCCAGCTCTGAATTACACGCTAATTCTTTTTTCTTTTTGTTAATTACAAACGTTTCTGTATTGGGAAAGTGGGACGCGGTTAATGTGTAATTAACTCGTTTGGGCAAGTCACAGCCCTCTGCTGAAAACTCCACCTCTTTTTATCTGATCCATCCACGCCCTTGAGTGCCTGCAACGCTGCATGGGATGCGTGGGATTGCTCTGATGGCAGATTCTCAACTTTACATAATGTAAACAAAACAGCTCCGTTCAGCAACTCCTTACCTCCCCTGTAAAATTGCTTCAAGACCCAGGAGTGCAAGAAAAATCAAGCTGTGGCCTATAAGGCAGAGGAAAAGAAATTAAATCACTTTTAAAAGAAGGTCTCTGGGGTGAGGGCAACACCAAAGCAGAGAAATTCCAAGAAAGGGATTTTATGCTGTTTAAAAAAAAAACAACAAACTCAACCAGCTGAACCCAAAGCTCCCCAGTGCCAGGGGCAGTGCTGGGAAGTCTGAACCCACAACTGGTTCACCACCAGTGGAAATAACATTTGTCCCTCACTCTCCAGCTGAGCAGGAAATTACACTTGGGAATCTGAAAGTTTTTAAGATGCTTTAAAAGTGTAATTAGGTGTTGAGGATGCCAGCAAGGATCCTCCATGCTCAGAAATGGAGATTTGCAAAGGCAGAAGTCCAGAAATCCTGGGCACAAAGCTAATTTAACGTCTCCCTGGCCACTCAGCAGCTCCAGCACTGGGACAGCAGAGGTAATAACAAAATTCCAGCGAGGATCCATCTGCTGAAGGGCTGCAAATGAGGCCTTTGCAGGGCTACTCCCTGTGCTAAGCCAGGCTGCCTTTAATTACAGAGGTGTTAAGGCACCTGAGCAGCAAACACAGTCACATCTCCCGGCTCTTCTCAGAGGCGAAACTGGGGGGATCCCAGTGCTTCCCCCTATTCCCAGTTAAAGGCGGGTGAAGCAGCTCCCTCCTCATCAAACCAGCACAGAGCAGATGGCTGGAGCTGGCTGGAGCTGGCTTTGGGGACCTTGTGAGTGACAGCAGTGGATGTATCTGAGGAGCAAGTCCTGGGGGCAGCAGGAGGGCACCAAGGGTTCCGTGCAGCACTCAGAGGTGGTTTGGTGGGAAGGACACGAGGCTTCCTGCAAACTGGAGCTGCCTTGCTGTGCTAAACCTCTCCCAGGGAGCGTGTGCATGCTCCTGCTGCTCTGAGCCCAGCAGAAACATCGGGAGGAGCCACGTGGAATCTCCAAATGGCAAAAGGAAATGTCCCCAGCTGATCACTCCTCGCACAGGATCGCTCCCTGGTACTGCCTCCATGTTTTCATGTCACCGCTTTGGCACTCTGAACATTTGTCTTTGGCACTTCAGATATTTCTGAGTGCTTTCTCAGCCCCTAGAGCTGGAAGAATTTTACCTAAAAAGTGAAGAGAAATTCATTTCTCCTTTCCTTTTTTAACTTTCCATAGTCTTGGCAGCAAACTGTGTCATGATGATGTTGGCAACAACATATTTGTGGCAGAAGGAAGAAAGAGAATCATAAAATATATGTAAGAAAAAGTTGACATTTTAATGAAATACCTTGTAACTTCTTGGAAAAAAAGTTATTAAAATGCAGTCAGTTTATAGCTGTTTGTACAGATAGGAGGAGGAGGAGACTTTCTCCTGAAGCTTGTAATAAAAATCGCTTGTTACCCAAAAGTAACAGTGGCTAGAAATTATTTTCAAAATTCATTACTGGAGAGAATTTTAGATTTGGGACATTCTGGGCTTTTCTGAGTACTTGAAGATTGCTGGCACATGCCTAAGGTTTGGGAGAGCAGCCTGCCTTGTTCCTCAGAAGAAAGAGCAGAAAGATGGAGCATCTCCTGCTCCTTCCCGACGGCTACTGGAGCTGGCACTCACTGCTCGCTCAGCTCCAAATGAGAGAGTTTATCCCAAATGCTGCTCTGCCAGCTCCTGGAACCAGAGAATATCCTGAGCTGGAAGGGACCCACAGCATCATCAAGTCCAGCTCCAACAGTTGCCAATATTCCCAGCCCCTGCAAAGGTTCTGCCTGCCTTTGGAGAAGGAAGGCTGCAGCTCTGAGCACGCTCAAGCCTAGGAATTCCTCCCTATTTGTCTTCCTTCTTCCATCCATTGCATCCACACTCTGGAGCTCTCATGCTAATATGCCACAAATCCCAGGAAAAGCCTCTTCTTGCAAAGCAAGGTGGCTCTGGCATCAGCTGCACCAGCTGAGGATAACAGAGCATCCACATCTGGATGTTCTTCACAGAACATGAACATTCCCAGATATGGATTTATCTGGGGGGGAAAGAAAGAGTGGAGGACTGGGAGAGCTTTACTCCCATCTTTTTTTTCACCCCAGACTGGGCTGTATGTAAAAATAAAGGGCAAAGAGTGATCACTGAACTGTCAAATACATGGGACAGTCACCAATTAATGTTCAAAGCAGAACCTCAGGACCTCTCTGTACCATAAAGGGATTTCCAGGCCCAAACAAACCTGCTTGGTTTGGTGCCTCCTGTCTCACCTTTCCAAAATGAATTATAGGTAAATCTTGGAAAAATTACACTTCCCATCCGTTTCGGATACAGCTGTAGGAAGGACAGGTGTTGCATTTCTGGGTGGATTTTGATATTTTGATTTAATTCCAAACCAAATAAACTCCCTGCTGCGTTTAACCAGACTCCATGGTGAAGAGCTGAGACATTTCTTACACAATTTGATATCATAAAGCAAAAAAGGAGTTTCAAATGGAAGAGTCGTTTCATGATTAGAATAAGCAAGGACTGGAAAAATTCTGTAGAAATACAGTTTTTAACACAACTGAAATTTCTGCCCCTCTCCAGAATTAACCTCCAGCCCCTTCCTTGCAGCAGCACTGACAGCTGTGTGACACAGATTAGGAGCTGATGTGCTGAATGCAAACCTGACAGGAAATAGAGAGGAACATGCAATCAAAGAGGAGTTTGCAGCAGGATCAGCTGCCTGACCCATCCCTCAGCTCCTGGGCAGGCACATGAGCCCAACCACAGCTGCTCCCACTGCCACTTAAAGCCACTCTCATTATGGTTAATGAGCTTCAGTTCCAGCTCTGGCTGAGGCCTGGCAATCTCTGCTGGGTCACGTAATTCCCAGGTTCTCTGGGTGTCCCAGCAGGGCGGGACATGTCCAACCCAGGCAGGAGGACTGGCTGTGACTCAGGTAGGGCTCATCCCCGAGAGCTCTGGGGCAGGGGGGCACTTCTCTGGTTGAGGAAAGAAGGGGCTACAGGAGATCTGATTCTGCAGAAAGTTTTCTGCCTTCCCAAACCACATCTGGATTTAAAGTTCTGCAGGGCAGTGACTGTCCCTCATTGTCTGTTTGTTCAGGGGTGAGGAGAAAATGTCCCCAGCCTCCCTTGGGTACCAGAACTCCAGACAGATCAGCTCTGCCACGAGACTCTGAGGCACAACTTAATCAACTCTGATGCACAACTTAATCATGGAATCATGGAACGGCTTAGGTGAGAAGAGATTTTAGAGCTCATCTCATTCCAAATCCCCTGGCAGGGACATCTTCCACCATCCCAGGGTGCTCCAAGCCCCATCCAACCTGGCCTTGGACACTTCCAGGGATCCAGGGGCAGCCACAGCTTCTCTGGGCAACCTTCAGTTTTATTATTAAGAGCTAACAGTTCCAAAAGTTATCCTTAAAGATTTCCAGGATAATGCTTCTTGTACAACCAGAGCAATGGAACACCAGACATATAAATACTCCACACTAGGATAAAATATCCTGTACACTGGAGCAGCAAAGTGCCCACCCAGCACAGATACACTTATGGGATTCTGGGGATTGTGTTCCTGCCTGGAGCCCTAAAAGCAGACCAGAAATAGAGCACAAAAAGCAGAACTCTGATCAATTATTGGCCCTGCAGAATCCAGGCTGCTTTGGCAGATCAGCTGAAAACTTCACAGCCTGGAAAAAGGCCTCGGTAACCAAATAAATTGTCTTTTATTGGCAGCTGCTGATAAAGATTTCAAGCACTGGGCTGGATAGAGGGACTTTAAATGCACATTGACAATTAAAACTCTGGGTCACCACCATGCTTCCCAGGTTGGGAAGGCTTACATTATTTTTGTGTCATTTGTGTCCTGTTCAAGAACTTTCTTATTAATTATCACACAAACTTCAGTTAATAATCAATTCATGCCACAACTATCGTATCAGTTCTGCTGCCTAATTAAAAACTGGTGAGTGATTGGAATTCCAATATGGTGATACAGGCACAGGCTGCAGTCCTAAACAAATACGAGTGTGAAGTTACTGAACAAAAGATTATCTGAGCTTTAATATCAACTGGCAAAACTCCTTCCCTCTGGATCATTAACTTCCAGCCCTATTATTACACACAAATGCCCAATTTTTGCTAATTCCCAACACTAATTCCTTTTAATCATTATTTTGTATATATTGTGTTAAGGCTTTTCACTTGTTTACATTTGCATAATTATAGCAATTGTCTTCTAAGCTTCACTCTGCTGAAATCATTCTAATTTGGGATTTAGCCCATTTTTAAAGATTAGCTGACTTCTGTAGAGCAGCATATCTGGGACCAGTGTTGCCTGGATCTCATGTGAGTCAGATCAAGCACAAGGAGCAGCTTGGAAGGCCCAGGAAAGGGACAAAGTGGAATATCCACGTGTAGTGTTCAGCAAAGATGTGAGTGCCACACAGCAAACAGAGCTTCTCTGGGATAACCTTTCCTTTATGGGTGTAGTAACCCTGGGAGTATCACTCACAAAAAACTGCACCAGCAGTTCTGGCGCTCCTGAGGAACTACTCCTCTGAGGAACTCCTACTTCCATCTACTTATACTTCCATCTCCTGCTTGGAAATCATTTGGTGCTTTGCCCCTCTCTCCTCAGAGGACACCTTGAGTGTTAGGTGCAGTTTTGGGCACCCCAGGATAAGGAAGATGTTGAACTGTCCAAAGGAGGGCAGTGAAGATGCTGAGGGACCTGTGAGGGGCCGAGGGCTCTGGGTCTGTTCAGCTGGAGAAGCCTGAGGAGAGACCCATCCCAGCTCCAGCTTCCTGGGCAGGGGAAGAGGAGGCTGATCAGTGACCCAGGGAATGGTTGGAGCTGGGCCAGGCCAGATTTAGGTTGGGTTTTAGGGAAAGGCTCTTCCCCCAGAGGGTGCTGGCACTGCCCAGGCTGCCCAGGGAATGGGCACGGCCCTGAGGCTGCCAGAGCTCCAGGAGAATTTGGGCAACACTTCCAGGGATGCCCAGGGTGGGATTTTGAGGTGTCTGTGCAGGGCCAGGAGCAGGACTGGATGATCCTTGTGGTCCTTTCCAACTCAGCATATTCTGATTTTCTTCTTTTTTTTTGGTGTGTTCCCATTAAAGCAGCTCCAGCCCAGAGCCATCCCCAGGCTCCAGCAGGGAACAGCAGTGAGGACTCATCCCTCTCCTCATCCATGGCCTTATCTTCCTTTAGTGCTCCTGTTATGCCTTGATCATCCATCAGCCTGACTGCTTCCCGGGCAAGCTTCCTGCCTCTGATCTGCTCAGAAAACTTTTTGTTAGTAGCTTTTCCACATCCAGTAAGTGCTCAGAATCTTGGCTTCCCTTTCCCTTTTAAATTGCGAGGCTGCATTTTTTTTCCTTAAAAAAAAAAAAGCCCAAACCAAACCTAATAACTCCTTTGTATGTCAGTTTATATTTTCTTTTTGGCATATCTTCCTGAAAATAATTATGTTGTGCATATTTGTGTTGAGTAGTAAAATAAGTTGTTGCCCTTAAAGCATCTAAGCCGCCTACAAACATATTCTCCTCTTAGCTGCTCCTTTAATTTCCTTTTAATTATCTTCCTCGTTGTTAGGCAGTTCCTCTGTAGGTGCATTGATTTTTTAATGTATTTTTTTCCCCTCCTACAAGGATCCTCACAGTTGTTGTGACTACTCCAGGCTGGCTTTTTCACACACTGGTTGAAGTGGATGAGGAACTGAAGAACCTGAGGAATTCTCCTTCCTTTGATTGCCACAAAGTGTCTGTGGAATGGAGCACCTGGCTGTGCCACTGTCAGCCTGAGCAGGGATGACCCAACTCACCCTTCCTGGGCTTTGTACCATCCCTGTGGCTGTTTTAGCACCAGGACCTTGAATTCTCCCACTGCTGGGAACTGATCTCTTGAGTTTTGGCCATTACTTTCTCTCTATTACTTATTTCTATTACTATATTTCTGTTCTTGGACTTCCATGATCCTTCCAACTCAGGATATTCCCTGATTCTCAGATTCTGTCCCCTGAGCTTTCAGACCTGTGCTGGTCACATAAAAGCACTCCCTGGGCTAAGGTTGATCTCATTGTGTGTCCCCGGGTTTGTCACAAACATTTCACATTCTTAACCATTTCCAACCTGGGCTTCACCTGACTTTCTTCCAGAATAAAACTTCCATGCCTTCTTCTTTCCAGGATGCTTTATCCTGAACTTTATCCATATCTCCTGGCTTCCTTTTACTTCACCTTCTTATCTGTGTAATTATTAGTGCTGGGAGAGCAGAGCTCCTCTCTGCTGTAGGTTATCTATATTTCAAAAGCTTCTCATCCCAATACCTTCCAGAGCCTTTTCTCTGCTTTCTGCCTCTCTCTCCCTGCCCTTTGAAGCTTTTCAGCTCCCTTTCATGTGCTGCCAATCCAACTTTCCTCCTTCCATACCTATGCTCTGAAATATGCTGCTGTACACACGCAGATGAGATAATCTGCAGCTTATTAAAAGCAGAGCTATCAAAAGACCATCAGCAGTGCTCGAGAACACAAGGCAGGGGCCCTCAAATTTTATGCAAAGGAGATATTAAGAAGTTTTTCCTTTGAGAAGAAGGATGAGCTGATGTTTGGGTTGTGATCTGTCCTATGTAGGATGTGATTTAGGATGAAAACACAGAACAGAGTGATAGCTTAAGGATGAAACCCCATCTTGTTGCCTAAAAATTCCTAGACATGTAAATAGGAAATAAGTATCATTTTCCCTTCCCATGCTGTAACAAATTGAAGCATTCAACTGTGCGGTGTTTGTGTCCTGACTGTGTTTTCTTTGCTTTTCCAAAATAAATCAAAAATTATTGCTGCTTGTTTCAGTTACCTGCTCCTTGCCCAAACATCTGCTAGATGGTTTAGCCTATCAGAGATAGGCCAAGAAATGAGGCTATGTCCACTTAAGGCTTGTTCTACCTTATTTCAGGAGAAGAGCAAAAAGGGGAATTAACTCTTTGCTGGCTGCCCATGTCTAGAGTGAGTAAATGAAAATAAGGCTCTTCACAGCCCAGACAAACCCTGCATGTGTCACAACACTTTTTAAAGCACCTTTAAATGCAGGACCTCTGATAAGCATAATTTCAGTTATCTGGGACTCAGAAGCAGAGGAAAAAAAAAAAAAAGACTCAAATCTTTTTGCATACAAAGCAGTCCTCAATAATTTTTTCAAAACAAAACATCAAATGAGCCGGTTCCCTCAGATGTTGCAGATGAATGCAGTTGTCACCCTGCCAGTGTGGGAGGAACTTCTCCCCAGGCCTGTGCAGAAGCAGAAGAAGGGGCTGGGTCCTTTGCAGCCTCTGCTGGTGCTGATCTGAGGGTCTTTCTTCTGTCCCTGCAGCCCCAGAGCCCAGCAGCCTTTCAAAGCCACTCGTTGTCACTCAGCCAGCATTTGTGCTTCTCTTCAGCTGCAGGCAGTGGCAGTTTGTGGAGGTGAGGGAGGGAAGGAAGCCTCGAATGGATTTCTGCTTTCAATCAGGATCTTTGGGAAGTGAGTGGCTGGGAGAGACTGATAAGGGGTGGAGGAGCAGAAGTGCTCCAAGGCACAGGGCAGGCACATGCCCCACACAGCCCCAGAGCTGCAGATCCTTTCTATGTGAAAAAAAAAAAAGCCAAATAATTTGTTCTTTTTGATTTTTTTCCAAAGGAATGAACATAAGCAAAATTCAGTGGTATATGATGCCCAGAGAAGCTGTGGCTGCTCCATCCTGGAGTGTCCAGAGCCAGGCTGGACAGGGCTTGGAGCACCTGGAAGTTGCCCCTTCCCATGGCAGGGGGTGCAAAAAGATGATCTTTCAGGTCCCTTCCAACCCAAACCATGATTCTGTGAAAAATTTCTACTAAATGCTGTCAAAAATGCACACTTCAAAAATGAAAAATATAAAATAGACATTAATTTCATTTCTTTTTCAGTTTTCCCCAGCTCTAAGGCTAAATTCTAGGAATTATCTCTGTGATTCCAGCAGAAGTCTCTGCCTCATGATCAGAAAATGATTTCTGAAAGAAGGATATAATGATGCAAATGAATCAATTTGCAAAAGGTCTGCTCTGATACTGAACATACATAAAATATACATGAGCTACCCTGAATAGCAACTGCGCAGTTAGGGAAGCAATAAGTGTAATTATCATCCTGGATTACTTAAAATACAAAATGGCATCAAATTCCAGTAGCCAATACAAATGCAATGACAATTTTGATTACACATAATACTTTTTTGCCTTTGAATGGGAGATAAAAATTAAATACAAAATGCAAACCATCTTGGTTTGAAGTGAATTCTAATTTAAATACAATCTGTGAGACTGCAGCTCTTGCTGCTTTTAGATTTTAGGGAACAGTTCACTGTCCTGCTTTTGGGGGAGAAGGGGAAAGGAAATAAATTCAGGATTAATTTGTATTGATTTTTGTTAGATCTCAATTTTGTAATTTATTTGGATAAAGTATCTTAGAACAGTTACAATAATTCCCAGGACAAGCAATTAAATAGAAACTCAGAATACCAACTGGTTTGGGATGGAAAAGACCCTAAAACCCATCTGGGGGCTGTGATTTTGGGATTAAGGACAATGCTCACCACAGCTGCCTCGTAGCTGCCCCTTCCAATGTGGATTCTCAGAAAATAATGATCTGGCCAACATCAATAATTAACAGATCATGGCAAGATGTTAAAATTCCATCAAAAAGCAGGATTTGCTCTGCAACACCCGTGTCTCCCATTCCAAATGCAAGGAGCACATGCACAAGCTGTATCCTAAGGATGGCTGTTACTGGAGATAAATATTATGATCTTTAATTCTTATTTGTTGTGCACTTCTGCAGTTAGAACATCTGCCTGGTTTGTGCCTCCATGGGATTCCTGTAAGCTGGGGAGAAAATATCCCTGTGGTATTAATTACTTGGGATAACACTTCACCTTCCAAACAGAAATCCTAGAGAATTCCAGAGCTGGCTGGTGTTTGGAACCAGAACCATACACAGGTCACAGAAAGCAAAGCTGGAGAGTTCGTGTCAACTCAAAAACCCACAGAGAACTTCCAGCTCTGCAGGACTTCGTCCCCAGCCTCAGTTTAAAAGAGAATCCACGCTCAGGCTGGAACAGTTGCACAGATTTGAAGCCATCAGGCTGTTCTCAATTTAGGAAAGTTCTGCCCCTCCCACCTCAAAGTAAAATATGAGGAATCACAGACTGTGCAAATGGGAAGGATTTGAGATGGGTAACTGCAAGCCTTGACTTTCTGAAATGCAGCAGCACAAGCCTGGGTTAAGCAAGGCTTTTTGGAGACGTGAGGAAATCAGCCCTATCCAGAGAGTCCCAAACTTTCTGGATATTGACCTTTGGAATGATGGACAAACTGGGACATTCACTGTAACCACTGCCCTTCCCGTGGGTCACTCAGCAATGCCACCCTGGGAATGTGCACAGAGACCTTTCCAACTGTGCCCCTAAACCCCAGCTCCTCACACCAGACCCACTGAACTTCCCACCTGCACCAAGTCTGTGCTCAGCACCCGCAGAAACCCAGCCAAGGCAGGAAGTTTTGAGAGGATTAAAGGTGGATCCTGCCCTGCTGGGAGGTGATGGGCAGCTCAGCAGGGAGCCCTCCTCAAAGGGATGGTTTTGTCCTAGCAAGCAAATCCCTCCTTGGCACTGTGGGCCTTAATCAGCCCTGGCCAGTTTAGGATTTGAACAGTACAGTTCAGAAATGCAGGAGGATCATTTCTTAAGGATTTCTGCTGTTGTTCTTTCTCCTCGTGCCCGTGTCTCAGCAATATCAAAACCCCAACGGGGAAAGGATGAAATTCATTAAATGCCTTGTATAAATCATGGCTTGTTTTGCTCCCTGGCTGACTAAGAAGTTAAAAAATAAATGAGCGTGCTTTGGCAGCTCTGCACGTGGGTATCACCTAGTTCTGAATAATATTTACATGATTTAAGAACGGGCCAGTCCCTTGAACTGAAAATGTGATTTTAGTGTTGAATTAAAGAGGACTAGAAATAATTAATGCAGACATCTTGAAACAACAGGATGAAGGGCTAATCCTGCTATACTTGGAATTACAAAAAACTAAATCATTTTATGTAGCTGTCAAACCAATTTACTCAGGGGTGAAAGAAATGCTGATTTTTTTTTTTGTCAGTTCCATACTTTTCATTTGAATATAGGTCAGAGGTTTGAGTGCTGAATAGCAGGTGATCAGAAAACCAGTTGTTTTCTAGCATAAAATTCAGGCAGTAAGAAAGGTAAGAAAACTTCTTCATTGTCTACTCTCAACTCCAACACCTGGAATGCAAAAGCACTGAAAGCACAGAATATGGAATTTTATTTTTTTTTTGTGGTGCTCCTCTCTTCAGCACTAACTCAAACATTATTTGGGTTCCTACTTCTTACCAGAAATGTCAGGTAAATACGGGAATTTATGGAGCATATTTCCTGCTCTTCTGTCAGCACTTCCCAAATTCCCCCTCTCTCTGAGCCCTTGTGCAGCTCCTGTTCATGCTGATATTGCAAGTTCAGGCCTGTGCATGGTTGTTGTCATTAGAGGAAATATTTTCTAGCAGCTACATGATGGGTTGGGTCATGATGCTCCATCCTGGAAGTGTTCCAGGCCAGGCTGGATGGGGCACTATCCTTCCACCTGGGATAGTGGAAGGTGTCCCTGCCCTGGCATAGGGATGGAATGGGATGGGCTTTAAAGTCCCTTCCAACCCAAATCAGTCTGGGATTCTGTGATTTTATAACTGAGCTGGATGGGAATGTTCTGTTAAATATATTTTTATTTAAAGAAAATAGAAAAAAATAGAAAATTGAAAGAAAAAATTTCATTTTGCATATCATGGAGATTTTTCTGATTGGGCTAATAACTCCAATTCCCAGCTTGTTTTATCTTGGAAAACACACCATTTTCAGCCAGCAAAGGAGCCAGGGTTTTGTTCCCAGTCAGTTCTCTGCAGGCTGCTGCCCTCCCAAGTCATCCCCGAGACTCCAAACTTGAATTCTCCACCAAATTCCTTCCACTCTGATAAACCTGTGGGAGGTGGGTGCCTGAATGACACGCCAGCTACAAAGCCGAACCTTTGCTTTGCCAGGTTCATTGGGATGGGAGTATCCAACCCCACCATCAAGAGGAGATTTTTCACCCAGGAACACAAATGTAAACTTCCTGCACGTGTGTGGAGCCATCTGGCACCAGAGCTGCAGCTGGAACATGCACAGGGAGCCAATTGTCATCACCTGAGCTGCCAGCTTGCAGCAAAAAAAAGCCAGTCAGGCTCGTTGCAGCCAGCAGGAATATTTGTGTGCTATGGGGAAGGAAAAACAGAACGAGAAATCTCCAAGGAAAGGCTAAAACAGGAAATTAAGAAAGGCCCTTTAACGATGCACATGGGCTGGAAAGGAGGGAAGGCAGCACATAAAGCATATAAAGCTCTTTCATGAAAATGGGAACAGGCTTGTGATGGAAAGAATAAAAACATGGCTTGTGCTAGGAATGGCAAAATGGAACAGGGAGCTATAACCCAAAGTCGCACCATGCCATAATTCAGGTGTGGCAGCTGCAGTTTGCCTTTAAAAAAGTGAATTCCTCACTAAAGGAGAGCAAGAATTCCAATTTTCCTGCGAGAGCTGTTGGATGCAAGAGAGGCTTTGTCAGGTTTGTGTGCAACCACAAAGATAAGCACCTGTTGCCTGGGGAAATACAGCCATTTCCTACCCCCACGACATTCCACACTCACTGAAAGGAGCAGCAAAAGGCAAAGGAAAAGTGAAAAATGAACGTGGTAGCTCAGGGCTCATTGAGTGGCTGGTAAAAAAAAATTGGGAAATACCAGATTGGCTTTGTGTAAATGAGGAAATAAAGACAAACCCAGAAAATGAGGCTATTTTTACCTCAACAAACTAACCAATAGCAAGAGGAAAGGAGATTGCTAAAAGATACATTTTTTTAAATGCTGTTTATGTTTCTGGCCATCTGAAATGATCTCCCTTGATTTATAGGTGCAGGATATATTGCTGCAGCAGCTGAAGGGATGATAATAGCCCAGGAAAAATGTTGGTGCTGTTATTTGATGATGGATTGAGGCCCCACGGACCCAGCACGGGGATTTGTCAATGTGAACTTTGCAAATGATGCTCCTGGAAGTCTGTAAACAAAGGGAACTGAAGGAGAACTGCCAGCACCTCCCTCTGCTGAGGTGCACCAGGACTCCTTCAGAGGGATGCTACAATTAGGGATGATTAATTGCGGTAATGACCCACACTCAGCCCAATGGAGCACTCACTGCAGCCATCCCAGCCTGAAATTCCTTGTGATCCCAACACCATTGTTCCACCAGTTCCCAGGGTTTTATTTACCAATCATTTGCCACAATGATGTGATTCTTCCAGTTACTTATTCTCCCAGTTTATTTCATCTACTAAAAATATTTGGCACCTTTGCATCCCTCAAAGGGAAGTTCCTTTATCTGCGTAAATACTTATTTTTGTGTCCTAAATGTTGCATAAAAAAGAGCTTGGCAAATATTGGTAAAGAAAGACTATTAGTAAAGAAAGATGTCTTGCCACCCACTGATCCAGTCCATGGAGTGGGACCTGCATTTTTTTCAGTTCATGTAGTTGTAAAGCTTTTTACTAAAGGTACAGAAATGAAAAAACAATGTCAAAACATCGCGTCTACCAAGAGACAAGTGAAGGATTGCAGCCACGTGACAATCCTTGAGGACTCAGGAGCCAAGGCACTTGTCAATCTGCATTTCTGGAATTTCTGCCCCTTCTTCTCAATTATGGAGCAGGGCTTTAACACACAGAGCCCGTGCCACTGCTGGTGGTGATCACTCCACTGAGCATCACGGCAGAGCCAACCCCCAGCTCCCACACTCGCGTCACGGCGTGTGAACCTCAGCTGCTGTTTTTATTGATACTGGCAGACAAAAGGATAAAAATAATCATCAGAAGTGCTACAACAAGACAACAAATAAAGGATTTGATAATTGTGGGTAGAGCTGTCAGATGGATGTTGGAGCTGCCAGCAGATGAGTGTTGTGTTGCGGTGTGCAGAGACCCTTCGCCTGTTGTCAAACTTTGCAACAATGCAGATTCAAACAAAATAATGAGGCAACAGAATATGAATTTCTAACTACTCCCGTGGTACTTTGGTTTAAAGCTCTGTGTCCCAGGAAGGCAAGGTTGGGGTATTCTCTGGGTGTCACAGACCCCCACCAGTGACCTATGCAAATCACTCTCTCCATCAAAAGGCAGCAAAATGTTTGGATGCAAGTTCAGATCCCAGAAGCAACAAGCAGGAATTGCTCCTTCCTCAGCTGGGGAGTCCTGCTGGGCTGCAGGAGCCAAGCTGATCCAGCAGATTTGTGCTGCTGAAGAACAGAGCTCCCAGTCCTCCTCTTCCCTCCCTTCCCTGCAGCCTCCTGGACGTCTCCCGTGAACCAGGTCAGCACGAGGCAGTGGAGAACTCCAAAGAAAAGAGTTCTCTGCCAGGTTAAAACCACAAGAGAAGTATCTGACAAGGGCTGGAGCAGGGCAGGTGGAGGGAGGAAGAGAAGAAGGCAGGACCTTTTCTTCCTGAGGGGACAAGCTGCAGGAGTCACATTCCTTTAGCCAGGCAGCCCACAGGGCTGACCTGACCTGCTCCAACACATCTCAGCCAAGCCCTGCCTGTTACTGCAACTCAGGTGTCTCTAAATAGTGTTCAGTGCTCAGTGAAGACATCATCTGATGGGCAAAAATTCCACTGAGCCATCTTCACCCACACCCTTGGACACCCCAGGTGTCCCTACCCATGTAAGAGGGTGGAACAAGATGAGCTTTAAGGTCCCCTCTGACCCAGCCAGTCTGGCATTCTCTGATTCTCTGATTTTCTAATTTGTGTCTCAGCTTATGAGAAAGACAAATATATTTCACCTCCTCAAAAGGAGCAATCCTTACAGCACCAGGAGTTTCTAAGCAATGACAAATGGATTAGCAGAACGAACAGCAGAAAGCCCCAAGATGGATTTTCTCGGATGGGAAGAAGAAGTGGAGAATCAGCAGAAATTATTCCATACCTCGACTAAAATTTTACATTCAGGTAACTAAACCAGAGCAATCAAGTTATGCTGTAAAAATTAAGAAAGGCAGAGGAGCTCCTTCTGCCAGGCCCAAGCAGGACGGGAAACCTGTTCTGTGACTTTGGCTCCCCAAATGCCCTCCCATTAGCTTAGGGAAAAGCATTCCTTGCCACCAGGTGCCCTGTGGGGTCACACTGGGCTGCACTGGGACGTGGCACATGGGACAGCACAGGAGAAACACCAGGACACAACTCAGGCGAACAACAGGCAGTGCTTCCCTGGATTCCCAAGGATTGCCACCTTGGGAAGGGAACACCTCAGGCTGTCAGAAATCCCCTGCTCACTTCCAGCACCTAAAGGTCCATGCTTAGAAGGTCAAACTCAGGCTGCTGACCCCAAAAATCCCCTATTTGCAGCCTTAAACTGCTCCGGCGTTACTCCGAGATTTTCCTAGGCACTGATAGGAATCTTTCACTCCTATTTTTGAAAAATCAAATGAAAGTAACACTGGATTAATTTGAAAGGAAAAGCAGCCCCCATTTCCATATTACCTGCCATGCAGGAAGTGGCTGGTTTTTACTGCAGGGAGCTGAGAGCCTGAGGACAAATAAACAAACAGGCACAAGGAAAGAGAGGAGATGAAACACGGAGGGCTTGCTGGATATGCATCCAAATTATTTCAAGGAGGCGCCAGGGGAGGCTCTGCCTTTGAGCTGGAGCACAATTAGCTGGGATATGAGTGGCACCTCAATTACTGAGCTGGGGTTACCCAAGGCAGGCACGAGGATCCTCCCTGCTCCCTTCCGGCGGCATCTCGGAGGCATCTGCATCCCTCCCCTGCCAAAACGCCTTGGCACTGCTCTGCAAATCAATGGCAAGGAAAGGCTCCAAGGAAGGAGCAGAGAGGGTGGGAGGAACCTGAGGTGAGCAGCAGAAGATTAAAGAAAAATGGGATTGAGGAACGGCTCAGATAAGAAAAAGTCCAGGAGGAACAAAAGAGGTTTTCCAGGTGTCTCGTGAGGCTTCTCCCACGGGCAGAAATCTACCTGCTGGCTTCTCCCCGCTGATTGTTTTGTTGTTTTGGGTTTGGATTTGGGGATTTTTCAGCTTTCAGGGGGTAGAGCTGGTGGGGTAGCAGGCAGCAGAAAGGAAAACTGCACTTTTTGAGATATCTGCAAAGAAAAGGGGGATCTGTGGGCTCAGTCTCGAGGGTGATGGAAATAGGGGTGGCCTGAGCCACTCCTCACACCTGTCACCTATGGAATCGTGGAATATCCTCCTCACACCTGTCACCTCTGGAATTGTGGAATGTCCTCCTCACACCTGTCACCTTTGGAATTGTGGAATATCCTCCTCACACCTGTCATCTATGGAATCGTGGAATATCCTCCTCACACCTGTCACCTTTGGAATTGTGGAATATCCTCCTCACACCTCTCACCTATGGAATCGTGGAATGTCCTCCTCACACCTCTCACCTATGGAATCGTGGAATATCCTGATTCAAAGGGACCCACAAGGATCATCAAAGTCCGACTCCATTACTCTCCTCCTTCATCCCTAACAAATTCCAGGCTTTTTGTCCTTAAAGTAGGGCCTGGCCCCTTAATGCTGTTCAGGTTCCTTACAGACCATTATTTGCAAATTAACAGAGCTA
Organism: Irena cyanogastra; assembly: GCA_013397155.1. Classification (NCBI taxonomy): domain Eukaryota; kingdom Metazoa; phylum Chordata; class Aves; order Passeriformes; family Irenidae; genus Irena; species Irena cyanogastra. The sequence continues at coordinate 118,307 of VWZV01014670.1, read as the reverse complement.
TTTGGTTTTTTAAATTGGCTTTATCATTAAAAAAATGTTACATTTCTGAATGCACTGAATTTTAGATTTTAAATTTTAGATTTTACGCCTAGAATTGAAAAGCTCTTTGCCATCTGGAGGTCAAGTGGTAACCCATGTGTTCATACTTTGCTACAGACTTGCCTGAGAAGAATTAAAAAGTTGAACCTTGACATACATGAGGGTAAAGCATCCAATATTTTCTAAAGATGTGCTCTGATTCCTTTGGCATGTGGAATTTCAGAGCCTACTCAGGCAGAACTTTACTTACAGAATCCCAGACTGCACTGGGTTGGAAGGGACATTAAAGACCATCCAGTGCCACCCCTGCCATTGGCAGGGACACCTTCCACTGTCCCAGGTTGCTCCAAGCCCCATCCAGCCTGGCCTTGGACACTCCCAGGGATCCAGGGGCAGCCACAGCTGCTCTGGGAACTCCAGCCCAGCCAGGAATTCCCAGTTCCCAATATCCCATCCATCCCTGCCCTCTGGCAGTGGAAGCCATTCCCTGGGTCCTGTCCCTCCAGCCCTTGTTCCTCTCCAGCTCTCCTGGAGCCCCTTCAGGCCCTGGAAGGAGCTCTAAGGTCACCTCAGAGCCTTCTGTTCTCTAGGCTGAACAATCCCAAATCTCTCATCCTTCCTAAGTACATGGAAAAACATTTCCCTTCCCTGCTGTGTACCAAAAATATCCCAGAGCACCAAGGGCAGCACTGTTCCACTTAAAGCTGAGAGAGGCTCTGCTGCCCTGTGCACCCACCCAGAGCCAGGCAGGTTTGATTCCTGCTGTCCAAACTGCCACTGAGTGCAATTAATGAGCCCTAATTGATCCTTCCATGGCGAGCTGAGAAATCCCAAACGCTCCAGCTCCTTCCAAACCATCCCACGATTCCCTCTGCACTGCTGCAGAGCCAAGCCTTGACACAATGATTTACTGACAGTGCCACTCACTGCCTGGACACCCTCTCCTTCAAAGTGACTGATACCCTGCAGCACAACAAACAACTCCAGACAACGCAAAAATATCCTGACAAGTTCAGCTCCTTTAACCCCTGGAGCTCCAGAACCTTCTCGGGATCTTCCTGGGCTTTGCTGCACAGCACAGGGGAAGGACAGCAGGGCCTGGGAGCTGCCAGCTTGGGAACATATGCTCTGGAAGTTGGGAAATTCGTCTAGAACAGAAAAAAAAAAAAAAAAACCAAAACAACAACAACAACAACTACAACAACCCCAAAACAAAACAAAAAAACCTTTTCAACTTGACTTCCAAGTTGCCAGGGAGGGGAAGTATGAGAGATTTCTGACCATTCTTTTGAGTTTACTTGAGGCTTTTCGTGTTCTCAAATTGAAAAATCTGGGGATTTCAGTAACTGCTTTGGCATTTAATTAATTTAATTACTTTATTCAAAAATAAATATATTTTTCCCAGTGAAATTGCTATTCCAGTCAATAATATTTTGTTTTATGTAATATATGGAGGTCTTGTAGTGAAAGGACAATGGGGAATGACTTCCCACTGCCAGAGGGCAGGGATGGATGGGATTTTGGGAGGAATTCCTGGCTGGGAGGGTGGGCAGGCCCTGGCACAGGTTGCCCAGAGAAGCTGGAGCTGCCCCTGGACCCCTGGCAGTGCCCAAGCCAGGTTGGATGGGGCTTGGAGCAGCTTGGGACAGTGGGAGGTGTCCCTGCCCATGGCAGGGGGTGGCACTGGATAATTGTTAAGGTCCCTTCCCACCCAAACATTCTGGGATTCCAGGACAATTGCCTTCATCCAGCCTCAGCCTCAGTCTCCTGTCTCGTGGCTCCATCTCCAGTGGGATCCATTTCTGGACAGAGCAGAGGGGAGGGAATTGCACTGGTCCCGTTTTGGGATTCTGGCCAGCTCCTGACCAAAACAATCAGAGGTAACAACCAGCCTGTGTGGGTTTTGGGAGCTTTGGTTGTCAATCTGCAGGGAAAACAATTATTTGGTGGAACAGAGTTCTCCCCTCATTTCCCTGGCCAGAGGTTGCACTTTTAAACCATCCCAGACACCCTTGTACAACCAAAGGCACCAAAGCATAAACACAAACTGGATGAGCTTGCAGAGCATTTGGTCCCTAAATTTTATTTCCCTACCAGTATTGGTAACATTTTTCCATCCTGCCCAACACTCATCTCTAATTTCCTGCCTCTGAGACTTCGAGATGTGCTGGAACTGCAGGAGAGGCTGTGCTGAGTTCCACAATGCCTTGATCCCAGCTCTCCATCTTCCCTTTGCTATCCATTGGTGAAGCCAATGGAAGGTACAGAGTGCCTGAACAGTGCCAGTGAAAGAAATCTGCTGCTAATTGGCTTCAGGCTGCAGCAGGGAAACCTTTCTAGATCTCCCTCTAGGCAAAGAGGAAAAAGGAATATTAGATCAAAACTGAGCTGAACATGTACAAGCTGGTGCTGTGGCTAATGCTGGAGGATGGCAGAGGTTCAGAGTGTGTTGGGAGAGAGATTCCAACCCACTTTGAAATCTTTCAGTGGAAGCCTTCAATTTTAGCCCATAAACACTCCCAGTGACAACCCACAGACAAGCCAGAAGATTAGGAGAACACAAGTAGGATAATTAATCTCACACAGACACCAAAGCTCTGCAAGAATTTAGAAAATTAATGATTTGTTCATGTTGATGTGGCCTCCTTCCCTTGCTCCAGTTTTCCCAAAACTTGGACATCAAACACACTTTGCAAATAATTTTAACCAACAAGCTGCTGCAAACCAGGCACAGGAAAGCAAAAGAAAAACAAAGCAGGGGCCACAGAAGTGGATTTGGGAGGAATAATTAGAAGCATTTCAATTAAATACACATAGTGAAGCCAAGCAGTACCTATGGGCAATATATCTGTCAACACACACGTGAAGGATGTAAACAGAAAGAATGGAAAGGAAAGATTTAGTGCAGCTCACCGGGCATAGCTGGGAGTAGTGTGATTAAATTAAGAAAGATAATTCAGGTTGAATTTGAAGAACAACTTCCTGACAGTGAAAGGTTTCAGCTTCAAACATGCTCCCAAGCAAGCAGCTAATCCCCAGTCTTTAAAACATGACTGGGCAAGAGCCCTCGTACCTGCACAGCGGGGAATGGGGCAGCTTCTGCCAGAAGATGGATTGGGAAATGAAATGAGCCTTTAATTTCTTTAATGTCTGTGAATCTCCCAGTGGGGACAAGAAAACAGAGAGAAAAAAGAGCCAGGTGGGAAACAGAGGCAGACCCGTCCTAAAGTCAGAGTTCACTGGATTTCTTGGAGAAAATAGTTTAGTGTTAATGTAAAAGAAATAAAAAGTGATGCCAGGCAGAGGGGCTGAAAGTGCTGGGGTGGAGCTCAGCATAACCCTAGCAATTTATGATCAGAGAACCATGGGATGGTTTAGGTTGGAAAAGCCTTCTAAGGTCAGTGAGTCTCAGCATTCCCCAGCACTGCCAGGGCCACCACTGCCCCATGTCCCCAGGGGACACATGTCCATGGTTTCTGGATAGCTCCAGGGACGGTCACCCCATCCCAGGGATGGTCACCCCACCTCTTCCCTGGGCAGCTGTGCCAATGCCTGACCACCCTTCCAGCGAAGAAATTGTTCCCAGTATCCAATCTAAGCCTCCCCTGGCACATCCTGAGGGTATTTCCCTCCAGGTTTCCAAGCAGCTGTGCCTCAGTCCATGGCTGCACCTCTCTGGTGTTACACGGATTTTCCTCTCCAAGCAAGCCTCAAATACAAAGAGTTGAGCAGCACAACTTAGTGAAGACTCAGCCTCACTCTTCCAGAGTCAATCCAGCAGGGATGTGTGGATCCCTCCTCCTCCCCCCTCCATCCTCCAGCCAGCTTCTCCCCATCCCCTCCACCCTCTCCCCAGCACCATCCCAGCAAAAAAAAAGAAAAAAAAAAAGGGATGAGACTTGCTAAGGCTCATTATCCTGCTACACAAATTAAATCAACTAAGGAGAGGCAAACTGAAGAGCTTTGCCCAAGGTTACAATCATATTCAGAGGCGAAGCCAAGACTAGAGCTAGAATCCTGCTTTCTCCTGGAATGTTTAGACTACAGCTCCTGCAGCAAATGCTTTCACACTTTATAGTGTTTACTAACTTCATAATGTCTGCTCACACACTCACTGCTCTGCCTGGAGGAGCTGCACCAGAGGGAATTTAATCAATGGGAAATAAATGTCATTATTAGGAATTGGGTAAGGCAGCACTTAAGGGATAGTTGGGCAGATTCTGTTGTTTCAGGAGAAAGCCAACAGTTTTGCTGTTGCTGTAAGGGTGGAAAAAAAACCCACAGGGATTATTCAGGCTTCACTTGGAAGTCCTAGAAGTGCAAATCACCATCCATCATCTTTATGGTGCATCACATCACCTGAGGTATGAAGTAATCATCTAAAAATGCACTGCCTGACACAGCCATGGTTACAATCAATAACTTCCACGACTGGAGAACGTAAAGGAAAATCTTTTATTCTACTGATGCCTTGTTTCTATACAAAGGCCTCCATTATCAGCATGGCACAAATGCAGAACTCACCTGACGAGGATGCAAAAGCACAATTTTAGAAATGCACGTGCATGACTCAATAAATCTGTAAATCATCCCCCCAAAGCTCTGGTGGCTCTGGATTAACTCTTGGAATATCAAAGATGTTTCAAAGCTCAGTGCTCTCCCTGTCTGCACAGAGTGCTTGCCAAGTTCTTGTTTACAGATATGCATTCAAAAATATCTGGAAAAAGGGAAATCGATGCCACGTTGCTGCACCACCAACCCAGGGATCTCAAGTGCCAGCTCGTGCCCACTTGGAGATGATTCCAGCCAGCACAGCCTGGAAAAAAATGGGAACTGCACGGCCTGGAACAACTAATGCTGCACCTTAAATGTAGAGGTTTGTCTCTGCAATTCAGCTCACACAAACTGGAGCTGCTTCTCCAAGGGAATCTCGGGAACTGGGTTTAGAAGGACACAAAACAGCACTTTAACCACCCATTCCATGCAGGGTCCCAGGAACATCGTGGGCAAACATCCAGCATCCCAAAGGTTCATCACTGAATTGCCACTGACTGGTTCTTAAGGGGAAAAATGAAAATACATAGAAAAATATTCTCCACATAGGAGTGACACACAGGCACGTCAGGCTGTATGTGTGAGTTGAAACCACACCTATCTGAGTTATATGTTATATATTATATTTTATGCTATGTTTTGTATTATATTTATGTATATATGGGTGAGTACATGATGCCTGAGTGCTGGGTTTTTTTAGGGAAGGGCCCTCCCCTGCTGCTTTTGGAGAACTGAGGCAGGCAGAAGGGGAGATGAGATGGGTGGGGTTGTGCTACAGGACTGTACAGAGCATGAAAACATGGATTGGGGCTGGGATGTGAAGCTCTGGCTCTCCTTTTACCTGTTTATCTTTCTTTAGAAGATAAGAGGCACTTCAGAGAATCACAGAATCATTGAACAATGGATTATTCTGAGTGGGAAGGGACCTACAAGGAAGGGACACCTCCCACCATCCCAGGTTGCTCCAAGCCCCATCCAACCTGGCCTGGAAATCATCACCCCAGGAATTTTCTGTCTCAGAATGGTGCTTCCCTCCTGTAACTTTTTCACACGTGATCAGATCTCTCCCTCTCTCTCTCTCTCTCAGTCTCATTCTTTTTTCACTCTTGCAAAATACTCCCAGCTTCAATTGCAGTGTTTGGAGCCAACACGTCTGGCTGGAGCTGCTCTGTCATTCAGAGTCTTATTATGCAAATAAAACATAGACAAGCTGTAAGTTCCAATTGAATCCAAACACCCCGGAGCATCCAATAAAGGGAGACATCTAAAAAACAGAACTCCATGGATGGCACACATTTGTCATCCAGCTGAGAAATCTGAGATAGGAAGATGAATAAGAGCAAATTCACAAATGTCAAGAAGCTTCAGGATCCTTTCCCCCATTTCTGTTGCTTCAGGGAAGAGTTGAGACCCAGGAATACAAAAAAATCCCCTCATGGAATGGCAAGCTGTGTTTGCACTTCTTTCTTTCCCAGGAAGCTGATCTGGGGAACAAGGGGCTTCACTTGGGAGTTATTATTTTTGCAAATATTTCTACGTTCCTAAATCAGAGATGAACAACTTTAACAGATCCATTCCAAACTACACTTCAGCTGCTTTACAAAAAGAAACAAAAAAATTAACAAAAAAAGAGACAAAAGTTGAATATTAAGTATTTTCTTAATGTTTTGAAAGCATGATTACCATTAGATCATGGGCTGAGGCCTGTGCTAGAATAACCAATATTTTAAACAAAGAATGAGAGACACAAAATATCAATTAACATTAATGCACAATGGAAGAGATTCTAATTAATATTTATAATTTAGCAATAACCTGTTGTTAATATTGAAAATATTAACAAGGAAATCACCAGTTTCTAATTGGCAATATTAAAGAGGTCAAAAGGCCTACAAACAGCAAAAGACACTGATATTCCTCCCAATTTAAGAAAAAGTCACGCTGAATTTCTGAATGTGTTTGCCCTCTTTACAGAATTTCTATCATCAGAGCAGGTCTGAAATGGGCATTTAGAAGTGAAACTATTTAAAGTTTGAAACGCAACCTTTTCATACTGCAACGGGTTTGGAACTGGCTGGGATGTGTCACCTGCACAGCCCAGTCCCCAGATGCCACCAATCCCAGGATGTGATCCCAGGGTGTGCTGTGGATACCCAGGAGGCTCTCAGTGGGTAAGGAGTGCTGCTGAGAAGTGCTGGCTGCCATGAAACGAGTGTTTGTGGAGGTTTACAGCTGGTTTTGGATCAAAGTTGACCCCTGGAAGAGGTGGATGGGATATTTGTGCCTCATCTGGAGGATGAACAGCAGTGGGAATGAGCAAGGCAGGAGCGACCCAAGAGCACTGAAAGAATTCCTGCAATTTCAGGGATTTCTTTATCCCTGGGATGTATTGACTGTGGGATTGTGAGTGGCCACTCCAAAGGTCTCTCCAGCTGCCCCGGTCCCAGGGCTGTGGAGCTGGCAGGATCCCAAGGCACTGGGGGGTTCCTTCCCCATGCTCCCCCAGGGATCAAAGCACCTCCCCACAAAACTCCTCTACATTAGTTCATCCCTGCTGGTCAGAATAACGTTCTAAATTATTAAAAACATGGTGAATTCCAGGTTCCATCCCCTCAGCTGCCACAATAAATCAGCAGAGTGCCTCAGCAGCCTGAGCTCAGCTTACAGCAGATGCTGGCAGGGCTTTGTCTCCGTTTCCTTCAGCGCCTGCGAGGCTGCTCCCGCTGGAGGAGTCACAGGGCACCAATTAGCTGAGGGAATTTTTTCACACATTTTGTTGTCAGCGCTGTCACGTTTTCCCAGGTCGTCCTTGGCTTCCTACAACTGCCAAATGAGGGCCATGATATAAATACAGAGGGGAGATAAAATCAGATTCCCAGATTATTTGCTGTCTCCAGTGGTTTTCCCAGTGGAACAAGGCTGCTGATATCCCCTCACCAGGGCTCATGTGCATTTCTCTGGCAGCAGTGACCGCAGGAACAGGTGGTGCTTTGGATCATTACTGAAAGCAAGTATCCATAACAATAATTTCAAAACACAATTTTTTTTTTTTTTCCCAAGAATACTCCAGCATGTAAAGAGGCAGAAGGGAAGTGTCTTGCATTTACTTTTACTGGAAAAGCATGATGGACTGGTCCTGACATCACTTTGTTTTGCAGAGGCTCAGCTTAGATATAATTACAGTGGCAAAGAGGGCTCCCCTCCCTCGGAAGGGCAGAGCAGTGCCAGGGAATTCAGGGATGCCTGCACCCAGCCAAAAGGGTTTTATGGATTCCAGAGAAGCCTGAGGCTGCACCAGTGCAAGGGCTGAGGAGATCCCAAAAGGTGTCAGCACTGGGAATGCCTTCCCACTGTTGCTTTGGAAGAGACCTAGGGATTTGTACTCATCCAGGGAGCAGGACGTCTCATCAGTCTCTTATTTTCCAAAAAAAAAAAAAGAAATTAAATTTAAACAATCAGGGCCTAAGTAAAATTCTGTAGTAAAACTCTGCTCGTAGCAGCGAGAGGTGTTGCAACAAATATAAATTGTTGCTTTTGATAACAGCAATTACGAGCAAATTAAATCAATTTAATCACTTTTAAGAAGGGATAGACTGAACAATGGGACTGAAACAGGCATCTGCTGGAGCATCCCAGAGAAGACCACCCACACCCTCCTCAAGAGAGGAGGATTCCCTCCCTTCCTTCTCTTACACAGAGTTCGGTCTCTTCCCCCAAGAAACAAGAGCCTCAAGCTGCACCAAGAGAGGTTTAGGTTGGATATTAGGGAAAATTCCTTCATGGAAATTCTGTCCAGCCCTGGCACAGCTGCGCAGGGCAGTGGGGGAGTCTCCATCCCTGGAGGGGTTTCAAAGCTGTGTGGATGTGGCACTTGGGGACATGGGACAGTGGTGGCCTTGGCAGTGCTGGGGAAAGGTTGGACTCAATGGTCTTGGAGGGTTTTTACATCCTAAACCATCCCATGCCCCTTTCCCTGCCTCTTCCCAGGAGCCATGTGTTTTGGCACGACAGGGAACATTTATTTCTCTGTGTTTGCACAGTGGCCAGCAAGCAGAGAGCTCCTTCTGGACAAGCTGGAGGTTGTTGGAATAAAAGGATCATTAAGGAATTAGGACAGCATTAGAACTCAGCTGGGAGCTTACTGAGGTGTGGCTTCATGCTGGCACCCTTTGGTTCAGTATTAGATTGTCCCATTATCTTCACAGAATGTCAAATAAGGCCTTTGCGACAAAAATGTACCAAAAAAACTTGAGAAAAATGTCTAAACTGCTGAATAAAAATCATTAAAAATGTGAGGTTTGAAATATTTTGAATTCACCACCATCTCATTTAATGAACTCAGAGCATTTCCCAAAGGCCCTGGTGAATTTTATCTCCCTGACATTCTCCAACCACTAAAAGCCCTCCTTGGGATTGACAAAACTTGAACTTCAGTGTATCCCAAATGGGCTCCTTGATGGTTTCGCCTATTGTGTAGAGGAGAGCCCTGAGCTTTCAGGCTTTCTCTCTCTTTCATTATATTTTTTCTCCAAGAATGCTGACTTTCATGAATATTAAATCCCATTTCCCAAAAGCAGCTATTTATTGAGCCTGTTTGCCCTTTATTACCCGAAAAACAGAGAGCTTGTATTTCTCCTCGCTGTGTAAAGATGCTTCCTAAGTAATCCAAGACGCTACTTTCATGTTTGTTCAATAAGTATTTCAAGATGTTGCTATTTTGATAACGTGCTGACTGATACATAATTCACAGCGATGCAAAGTTTAATAATATCTCCCAACTCTGATGGAAAAGGAGCTCTCAATCCTGACGTGCTGAGCCCAGCTCTGGAGCAAAGAGTTTTTCTGAGTTGTTTGGTGAAAAGATCCAGAACCGTTGTTACCCAACGTGGTTCCTACACCATGCATTAAAATAAAATAAATCCCTGAATTCCTGAGCTCACAAACACACCTCCTGCAGGGGAAGAGGATGGAATGATAGTCCCCCATGGAGAAGATCCCTGCCCATCTCACTGGAGAAGGAATTGCTCAAACACCGCTCCACCCACGAATCCCTTCACTGATTAATCATCAGGAAGGATTTGAACACGGAATTCTGACCTGACCTCCACAAGGAAATAAATAAAAGGATGAGAATCATGGATGGCAATGTCATTGCCTGGATTCCTTGAAGGCTGTGCACTCAGGAATGTTTGCCTTTTGCCACTGGTTCCAGGGTTTAAGCCTGCTGGAAATTTTCACAAAACCACAGAATCCTGCAATAGTTTGGCTGGGAAGGACCTTAAAGCTCATCTCAACTACAAAGTTGGTTAAGTTTGCACTGTTTTACCCCCTGCCACAGGCAGGGACACCTTCCACTATCCCAGGGTGCTCCAAGCCCTGTCCAGCCCGGCCTTGGACACTTCCAGGGATGGTGTGTCAACAACCTCCTTTTGTTTACTAAGGAAAGATAGAAAAGGATTTATCTGCCTTTAAATACTTGCCATTAAACACACCCTAATGAAATATCTCCTATTGCTTCAGTTTCTGGGATTTTCAGAGCCTTCATGCATTTTTTCTCCTAGTCTGGTAGGAAGGTATCCCTCTCCACATTTAAAACACGACAAGCAGAAATTTGGGAAATTTGTCCCTTCCACTAAATCAGAACATTTCACAGACAAGGTCCAATTTTTGCCAAGCACAACCAGAACCCAGAAGGATTTCTGAAGGAAACCTCCCTCATCTCCAGCCATCTCCTCCTGGAGACTCCATAGCCGTCCAGCAGGATGGCAGCGTAAGAATAATCCAGATTCCAGCATCTGATGCTGTTCCGCAAGAAGAGCAAAACCCTTGGAGAAAAAAAGCAAAAACTTGTGCGACACTGGAACGCCTTGTGAGCCCCTGGACCTCACCCCACCAGCATCACACACTTCCCAGGGGAAATCCCACCAGATCAGGGCACGATTTCATCCTTCTCCTGCCTGAGCCGTGCCCGAGCCGTGTGAGGAGCGGCGGATCGGGACGGGAAGGAGCCGGCAGAGACGCGATGTTCCAGGCTCAGCCGCGCGCGGCTTTGCCTCCCTGCTCCATCGGGGAGCCCCATCTGTGCCTCGCAGCCCCATCTGCCAGGCGGGGACGATTCCTCCTGCAGATCCTGGTGGCTCCGTGCTCAGATCCGCGGCAAAGGCAGCACGGGCAAGCGGAAGGAATTACAAAGGCGTTTCAAACACGCGGTGAGCTTTCTGCTCAGGGGATTGATTTTGCAAGATGCGTTTGGAAGAAAAGAAATTGATTCACTTGTAAGGTGAAGGTGGGGGGGAAATAAAGAGGTAGAACTCCGGTCTCGTTGCTTTCCTTGTTTGTGTCCACAATTCATCTCATCCTGCTTCAAAGGGATTGGGGTGTCTTGGCATCCACGCTCAGATTAAATCTTTTCCTTTGTGGACAGAGCAATAAATCAGGATGGGCTTTACCTGCTGCTCCAGCACTTTCCTCCTCACTCCAATTGCCTCCCCCTCCAACTGCCTTTTATCAATCTCACTAAAACAGAGCTTAAATAAAACAGAACTAGAACAACTTCACAGAAGGATCTCTTCCTCTACCCAACTATGTGCAGAGTACTTTACCTTATTAGCACCATCATTTGTAGGGTTACAAATCCAATTTACACACTGCAGCAAGTGTGCAGCTACTACAAATGCTTCAGTCAATGGAAGTATGGAAATTTGGATTGCAAATCAGGAAAAATTTCACCTCTGAAGGGGTGGTAAAGCATTGGAACAGGTTGCCCAGGGAAGTGGTGAAGTTGCCACCCCTGGGAGTGTTCAAAAAATTTGTGGACGTGGCATTTGGGGACATGGGTTCGTGGTGGCCTTGGCGGTGCGGGGGGAATAGTTGGACTCGATGGTCTGAGAGATCTTTTCCAACCTGAACCATTCCATGATTCTAATTTAGACAAGCAAAAAATCTGCTCAGCCAAAACACTTTGGTTTTTTTCACATCTTAAACACGTGGCATGTAATGGACCCTCTGTAAACTGCCAATTGTTCCATAATTACTGAAACATTCCAGTCTCCAGCACTCCTCACCCAGGAGCCCTCAGGAACTTCTTGCTGGTACCAATCTCTCCCCAGCTGTACATTATGAGTGAGCAAGATGTAACAAATTAAAGAGTGGTTTGAGAACATTAAAATGCCAAACATATTGAAAAATGCTAAACAAAAAATCTGGGTCTTCTGCCTCTCTGCATGAATCACTGCCAACAACTACAACCTGATCTGTAACAGCAGAAAATTACAAACAGGAAAAGGAAAACAAAAAAACCTGCCTTGAATGAGCGAGCCCCACTCTCGCTTTACTGCTACACCAAGGAGCACATTAAAAATGGAAATGGGACTAGCAGAAGGACAGGGTCATGAGGAAAACAAATGGGGACAGAGCCTTCAATCATTCACAGAACAAACATTCCAGTGTCACAACTTAAGGAAAGCTCATTTTCCAGCCATTCCAGTAATCAGCTGCACTAAACAAACCATACTTTGTACCAAAAACCGTGTAAAATTACCTAATTCTCCCATTATAGGCAGAAGATCTATGTATAGCATGGAAGGAAGGAGCCCTGGGTGCCCTTACCAGACTGTGCTCCGTTGGCAGTGTTGTGTGGGATAAATCTCTCCTCTCTCCCTGCTTCCTGTGCTTCTCTTATGCAATGCACACTAAAATAGGAGAGTTTTGCTTGCCCTTTCCCAGCTGTCTTTCCCCAAAGACTCTGAAGGATTGGGCAATACCCAAACCTCATTAAAAGCAAAGAGGTGGAATTGGGAAAGGTCTACACCCCATTGTGGGGATGCAGTGAGGGGGATTGGTGCTGCTCACCTGGCCATCAGTGCAGATGGATGGCACCAGGGAAGGGCAGGGATTCAGCTGCTCCTCTAGGGCAAACAAGAATTCTAAACCCCATGGATGGGATCTCCGGCCTGGGAAGAACCCAAAGCTTTCACTGAAAATCTAAATTGGTTTGTGTAAAGAGAGACCCGTGGCAACAGCAGAGCTGAAGAAAAATGAGCTGACTCTTTGGCCAACATCTGAGCACTTTTTAACTTAAATAGATGAATGCTGATGTCTGGAGAAGAGAAAGCTCCAGGGAGAACTGAGAGCCCTTTCCAGTGCCTAAAGGGACACTTCCAGGGATCCAGGGGCAGCCACAGCTTCTCTGGGCACCCTGTGCCAGGCCCTCCCCAGCCTCACAGGGAACAATTTCTTCCTAAGATCCAATCTAAAGCTCCTCTTTGCCACTTGGAAGCCAGTCCCCTTGTCCTGTCACTCCATAGCCCTGGAAACTCTTCTCTTTGCCTTTGACTAAGCAAAATGCTGTCTCACTGCACAGCTCCACATCCTTATGATCATCCCAAGGAAGAGACTGTGAATGTGCAGTTTTGGGCATTCAGTGCCATCAAGGATGAAGAATTCTTGGCTAATTAAGGAAGAAAGCACTTTGGGTGCTGAGCAGCAGAGTGTACCCAGGACAGACTGCAGCCAGGACACACGGCCACAATGAACAAACAGCAGCCTTTTGGTGGAGAACTGCAAATAATGATGGGCTTCAAGGTGCCCAATTCATCATTCTCTTTCTATTCCCAGGACAGAACATACTGGGCACTGTGAGGGATAAGGAGGGATAAGGATCCACAGGAGTCACTGGACATTGTGATCTTGGAGCCATGGCTCTCTGTTAATGCTTGTGCTGCTATTCAGCTCTTGCCCCAACATTAGGTGCTCTCCAGCCCCTCATAAATCTCATTGCCACAACTCAATGGTTTAAGCCAGTCTGTTGTACAAAGTTCAGACTGGATCAGAATCCTCAGGGTGCACAGTGAGGCAGGATGGAAATCTGCTCCCTGGAGACCTCTGATTGCTTCAAGGAAGATGACAAGGGGCACAAGACTTTGGATTTAGGAAAAAAAAATTCACTTTGTGTAGTGAATTTTCTGTCTTGTTTTCCTTTCCCATTTTTATTACTTAGTAAGCATTCAGGAAAAACTGGATCTTTGCTTTTGAGATATTCTGCACCTGCTGTCTCGCCTACAAAAACGCTGTTTTCAATTCAAAGCAAGAAAACACTGCAATTAATCTAAATCACATCATTACGGTTGGAGCCGAGACTCGCAAAATTGGCTCCCTCTACCTCAGCGTGCACCACTTATTCCCCCAAATATTTTCCAAACGCATTTTGCTATTCTTTCCTCTTGGAATGTGGTGGGTGTTTGGTTGTTGGTGTCAGGACTCATGCTATCCATTTGGGATTGGATGGCCCACAGCGTGTAGGGCTTGGGTCCTGGATGCACAGGTTGGGATGGAGACACATCTCTGCGCCCAGGTGAGTTCCAGCTGGAAAATTAAAGCTGGGAGAAATACCATGGGCACCAAATTCCTACAAAAAATGCTCCAAAAGATGTTGTTGTAGCCTCCTCCAGGCACTGGTGGGCTCCTGGTGATGCTGAACATCATGTCCAAGAGCTCCACTGAAAGTCTCTATCAGATCAGAAACTCAACAACCACCCATTGGGAACACTCAAGAAAAAGCTGGAAAAAAAGGCCACACATTGCCAGGCCATGCCTGGGCAGCCATGTATTCTCTCCACGAGCAAGTTCTGTGCCACTGATGCCTCAGGTTTGGCTTTTCTATTTTCCAGACTCTGTGCTGCTTTAGTGTGCACTTCTGAGCTCCATATTCAGTGTTGCTCAGCTCTTTACACAGAGCAGGGAGACAAAAGAATTCCTTCTCCAGCTGGGGACCAAGGACAAATGACCCAAATCTCAGCCCAACAGCACAAACACCGTGGGCTGGAGAGAGAAAAACAAGCAGGGTGGGAGTGCAGAAGCTAAAGCTGGAATTGGACAATTCACTCCAAGGTGCAAATGGAGCAGAACTGATGACAGTGACAGAGCCCGTGCCCGGGCGTGCATTTTGTGCCCATTTTGGTTCCCCTTGGGTGCAGCCCTGGCTGGGCTCTTGTGCTGCCCAAGGTGGATCCATGGAGGAAATCCTTTCAATAAATCCCTGCTTTATTCTGGAACTCTGTCCAGCCCCTGTTCCAGCTCAGCCTTCTCAAGGCATCACCACAAACCCAAAACATGAGGAGCTGCATCCAAAGAGCTGATCCCACGGTGGTGTTCCACAAGCACTTTACACCACGTTCCATTTAAAATACATGTGCCAAATAAAATGACCTTTTTCAACCATCTTCTTGGTAACCCCACATCAAAATCTAGCCAGAGATCGCTTTCACTTATATTTGCTAATTCTGGAATTCCTATTTTTAGTTTTTTTCAATGAATTAATTTATTGACTGCCACATTCTCTGTTCTTGAAACAATTATCACAAATTCTGCTTCTTGCTGTTATTGAGATACAAAAGTGTGGACAAAAAATGCACACTGACAGAAAAGAAAAGGCCTCCCAGGAATTTCCACTTCACTTCCCAAGCAGGAATTCTCTCCAGAGCTTTACAGAGCCACAGTGGAAGGACATTCCACCTGAAGTGACACAAATAATTAGGTAACAAAGATGCAACTTGTGTCTACCAGAGGAATGAATAATTCCTTTTATCAGATTTCCTATCCATCATTCCTTTTTCATGAGATTTCCTCTCCTTACTTTGAATAAACTTTGCCAGATTACCTGGACTCAAACACACAGACAAATTTTTATTCTGGCATTAGGAATGGAGAAATTGGAAGTTTGTATTAATGAGCTTGAAAACAGAAGCAAGAGAGAGATTGTTCAGTGGAAGGTCCATTGAGCAATGTCCAAGGAAGATAATTTAATTCCTCTTCTTCTCAGTCCATGCAGGACAGGGCACAGCTGTGCCAAAAAAAAAAAAATTTACTTTTATTAATTAATTAGCAAGCTGAACATTGAAATGTGCTCTGTGGCAAAGACCCCCACAAATATGCAACATTTTTCAGACTTCACCTTTTGAATAGTGTCAAAAGCTTCTGAATTCCATCCTTTGGTATCTCCCAAAAGTCCCCAGGTGGCAGCACCAATTTGTCCAGGTTTGTGGACCCGAGGCCTTTGTTACACTCCTCCCACCACGACAATCCTGCCACTCCTTATTTCCAGAACCTTCTTAGGTCTCTTCCCTAAGCCCAATCCATCCTTGTGCTGTGTTTCCCATGAGGAATGGGGAGAGCAGCATGATTTCCAGTTTGGACATAAAAAGCTGTCAGGAATGAGGAAATTGCTGTCCATGTCCTGCCAGAAGGGGTTTCAATAAAATGCTGAGGTGTAAGGGATGAGCCACCTCAGCCACACAGAGGAAATGAGCTCCTCTCACTTGCACATATTTCTCTGATGGCTCCTCCTGACACTTTTGCTGAGACCACCAGAGGTGGTTTATGTCATTATATGCTCATTTTCTCTCCACTTTCTTCCTTTAATGACATCAAGACTCTTCTGTTTCCTCTGTTGTCCAAATTAATCTCTTTCCCTGCCATCTCAGGTCTGTGCACCAAGCCTCTCCTGCCCCAAAGAGATCCCAGAAAAGAACAGGCTGTCTAAACCCCAACTTTCCATTTTTCCATTGAAACCTGAAATTTGTCTCCAAACAGTTTATGGATTTATTTGGGGGTAAAAAATGTTGTAGAAGCCAAAACTTTAAAAAGAAGTCTTTAGCTACATCTTTTATAGAGTTTGCAGGGGGTTTTTTTTGGAGAGAGATGCTATGGAAGCATAATCTGGAGATTAATTTTAGGAAATACCCTAATCCTAATTTTTTCTCAGATCCTTACATCATCCAAAACAAGAAATCACAGAGTCCTGGACTGATTTGTGTTGGAAGGGGCCTTATAGCTCATCCAGTGCCACCCCAGCCACGGGCAGGGACACCTTCCACTGTTCCAAGCCCCATCCAATCTGGCCTTGGACACTTCCAGGGATCCAGGGGCAGCCACAGCTGCTCTGGGAATTCCATCCCAGTCCCTCCCCAACCTCCCAGCCAGGAACTCCCAATTCCCACTATCCCATCCATCCCTGCCCTCTGGCAGTGGAAGCCATTCCCTGTGTCCTGTCCCTCCAGCCCTTGTCCCCAGTCCCTCTCCAGCTCTCCTGGAGCCCCTTCAGGCCCTGCCAGGGGCTCTGAGCTCTCCCTGGAGCCTTCTCCTCTCCAGGTGAGCACCCCCAGCTCTCCCATTTGTTGTTAAAATGTAGATCAGAAGCAGAAACAGGAGGAGCAGAAAATGAAATAAATTAAATACTTTTGAAAGAATAAAAGCAACCAATTTAAAAAAATGCCCTCCACACCAAAAAAGCAAACTAGCCCAAAAACATAAAACAAAGAAGGGAATTATTCCCACCTTCAATTTAGAAAGTCATGAGTGACACTCTGATATGGGATAGGTTTGGGGTTTCCTCCGTTGCAAAAAGGCCTATCCAGAAAGCCAAACTGCTCTTTGCCACATTTCTTGGAAAACAACAGCTGTGTTTATTCCAATAGCAGGATCCTGATGAGTTGATGATAGGCTAATCTGCTGGAATTCCAAGTGTGACTGTCCTGTAGGAATCTTTGCCTAGCACCGCACAATTGCCTCTGGATGACACAAATCCTTGGAGAGACTTCCTGGATGACACAAATCCTTGGAGATACTTCTGGCCCGTCTGGAAGGTTTCCCTTATCCCAGTTAGTTCCCTGAATTTCTTGCATCACACACTGTATTTTTCAGGGGTTTTTGGAATAATTTCCTCGTGTATCAATGGCAGGAGGTAATTCCACAACATAAACAATTTCCGTGCCGTGCACCCCGACCAGAGGGATGGAGGCAGGACATTGAATTATAATGGAAACAAGCTCAGCATCCAGGAAATCAGGGACATAAATCCAGCGGGACTGGCAGTGCTCTCCATGGAACAATACACAGTGCCTCAGCAGGCAGTTTGCAGAATATATCAAATGATCCAGGAGGAAAGCAGCCATATGAAGGCAGCTGAATTAATGCCATGGATGCAAGGAAGGAGCTTTCAGACAAGTGCTCAGCCAGCCAGATCCTTGTCTGCTCTGTGCCAGAGGGGATGCCCAGAAAATCACTGAGCACAAAGTCTTGTTTACTCAGCACTTCTACTAAAAGGGGGAAACTATGAGTAAATAGCATTTTCTCCACACCTGAGTCTTGTGTTACTGAATAATATTTAAATATAAGCTGTTAATGGATATGAAGTGTCTAAGGCCAGGTTGGACAGAGCTTGGAGCAATCTGGGATAGTGGAAGGTGTCCCTGCCCCATGGGGTGGAATGGGATGGGCTTTAATATTCCTTCCAACCCAAACCAGTCTGGGATTCTGGGATTCTGTGAAATCAGCTGGGATTGGGAATGAGGAGTGAGGTAGGAAAGGAACAGGGATAGTGGGGTGAGGGGTCAGGATGGCCCTGCTGGGCACCACAGCCAACGCCATGGGAAAGCACGGAGGGGCAGGGAGAGATGCAGGACACCCAGGGAACTAGGCAATATTTGCACATTTCAAACCCCAAACACCATTTCAAACTCCTTTTTTATATCCACAGCATATTCAGACCCACTCCCAGGCCAAAGGCATCTTAGTTTCCTTAGCTGCAATTTAGGCCATTTGGGAAAATGTTCATTTACTCAGAATTTATTGCAGAGCTGTTCCCTGATCTTTCCACCTGCATTACTGCTTCCTACAAAAATGCAGCTCTCCACTAATACATTAAAAACCCTTTGGAGAACACCAAAGATTCCCTGAGCACAGCCAAGAGCAGGACTGCAAAAGCCTCTTGCAAGGCAGTGAGGAAGGAGGTGTTCAGAGCTTCCAGCTCCACACTTAATTTGATATCTCCACCCTCAGTCACCAAGAGGTCTGGGAGCACAGCAGATCCCCTGCTTGAAAACCAGACAGCAGAGAGATAAAAATCAAGAGTAACGTGGCCCTGCACCCAGAGCCCATGAGAGTAATGATAAATCACAGCCATTTTGAGCACGTGCACCTCAGCTTTGCTCAGCTACAGCCTCTCCTCCTGGCCTGCCCCAAGCCTTTATCTGCTCAACATTTCACACACCACAGAGTTTATTATGGATGAGGCCATTGCACAGTTTTGAAAAGACCAATACATCATCTTCTCCACATAAAGAATACATAATCTCTCTATAAAGCCATTTGCTAGGGGTTTAGTGGTGCTCAGTAATGATTTCTTGCTTCCTTCTAGGTCATTGATAGAAACATCTAGAACCAACCTGAAAGTCTCCCTGCCAGGAATTTATTTCTCAGTTACCATCTCTTTAAGCTCCCCTTTGAAACCACACAGTTGCCAGCTCAACTTATTTAATATGTGCCAGATAATGATTTATAGTTCTTAATCAACATTTCAAACAAGCCCCGCTTCAAATGTTTTATTTAAGTTTAGATTTTTTCAGGTCTCTTTTTCAGCCTAATCTGCACTCTCAGAAAAATTAAAAATTGAATAAAAGATCAGGTTGGCTTGACCCTCTCTAATTCCAAAACTTCCTATTGACCGGCCATTTACTGCTCCCATTTATTTTGTTATTCATACCATTTTATAGCCCTTCCTATTATTTTTTTCTCTGAACTGAGGAAGCAATTTCATCTCTGCTTTTGTCTGTAAGTAGGTATTTAATTACATAGCCCCAATCTGCATAGAAATAGAGTCACTTAATCATTTCCTTGCCCATCTTCAAGACATAACTCAGATTGTTTTCACACTGAATCCCCAACCAACAAAGCATTTTAAACCAAAGCTGATGTATTCTTGTTTTCCAATATTACAGACTGGTCTTTATCTTACCTCTCCTAGAACAATAAAATTAATCCCAAATACCCCTAAAAATCTCACCAAGTGATGATTCAGGAAAAAGAAATTGATTTATGTGTCGCTGTACATAAATACAATCCAATCAATGCAGATGGTTCTCTCCAAGTGTATTATCAGTGCTGATGGACTGAATGAATAAAATCAGTGTCATTTTCCCTCACATGACTGAAATCCTCTTGGCTGGAAAATTAACCACAAGTAACATCTCCAAGCTCTTTAGATTGAAAAACAGGCAAGAGATTTCTTCTGCGTTTCAAATATACAGCCAAAAAGAGTTCAAACATTTACATAACCAAAGTGTGAAACACCTCAGCTCTTAAAAATCAATGAGATGCCCTTAAATCAATTAGAAAATTTCCATCCTCATGGTGAAAAATGGTTCTTAAATATTTATTTCCAGAAAGTGAATATTTTAATAGTCATATCACTGCTCCCCATAGAAGTGACTCTCCAGACCCCCAGAAATGGGATAATTTCTGCAGTTTCCTGTTTCTTTCTGAATCCACCAAGCACACATTTCCAGAGGAGCAGAGAAATGATCCCAGCTCTGCTCCAACCCAAAGCCAGGCCAGGCTTGGCCACCTCTACCTGCACAAATCTGTTCATTTCTCTCTGAAAGAGCCATGCAGATAATTAGATAATTTCCTATCCTCTCTCTAATTAAAATGCAGCATGACCTTAATGCCATGGTGAGAGTTCCCAGTTCATTACTCATCAGGCACTGCTCAAACCATGTCCCCCATCCATTTTTTCTATTCCCAGCCCATTCAGGAGCTGCTCCAGGCACTCTGCAGGATGAAGGTCTCCAGCTGAATTGCTGCTGCTTCTGAGAGCTGAGATTCTGAGAGCTTTCCCTACTCATCTCCAGAACCCTTCCCACTCAGGAAACTCTACAACTGGTCCAGCCACATTTTGTTTCCAAGGGAATTAATCCTTGCACCATTTCAGGCCATCACTGAATAAACCAAGGCTCAGGTAGGAGCTGCCTCTGGCATTTTACCCCTGGTGGAGTTTGCAACAGCTCCACGAGCTAAAGAGGTTCTTGGAGGAGCCACAGAACCTCTCCTCCCCAGCAGGGATGTGAGCAAGGCTTCCACAGAACCCTGGAATTGTTTTTTCTTGCAAGTTTAACATTCCTGTTCTTCAAGAAGATTTATAAAAAACAGAGACAATGATTTTTTTTTTTCAAGGGCAGATAGTGATAGGACAAAGGAGAACAACTTTAATTTAAAAGTGGAAATATTTAGATGAGATATTAGGAAGAAATTTATCTCTGGGAGGGTGGGAAGGCCCTGGCACAGGGTGCCCAGAGAAGCTGTGGCTGCCCCTGGATCCCTGGCAGTGCCCAAGGCCAGGCTGGATGAGGCTTTGAGCAGCCTGGGACAGTAGGAGGTGTCCCTGCCATGGCAGGGGGGGCACTGGATGGGCTTTAAGACCCCTTCCAATTCAAATCATTCTGAAACTTTCATTCTACAACTCCTAAAACATTATTTTTCACCTTGCTACCAAACACCAAGGGAGCAGCAGCCCAGCTCCCAGAATGGGAAGATTCAAAAAGTAAATATAAAACTGTTCCAACATCAGAATTTCAAAACCAATTGTTATTTCCTAATGTCATCAAGGGCTTCTGCTGCTCCTGGAGAAAGCCTGGCTGGTTGAACTGACATCTCTGCTCAAGCCCTTTTGCAGCATTGTAAAATGAGAATAACCAGTAATACAATGTATATTTATACTATAATTTCAATCATTAAATAAAATGTCACTGCATACACACAGCTGCTTTTTGGAGAGCAACAGTAATTTCCTGCTTTTCAATGACTTGAACAAATGTGGTGAGTTTTATTTAAAAGTCTTTTTGCTTGTTTCTTAATTGGTGAATTCTTGTGCCAAAGCACCCAAACAATTAGGAGAATTGCAAGAAAAAACTGAATTAACTTTCAATCACTCAGTGGCACAATATGCCTGTAGGAGTTGGAAAAGCACAAAGCCAGGCAGTAATCTCCTGGTTTCCTTCCTGCTGGTAATCCTGGCTGGCTTGGAGAGGGTTCTTACACTTCAGGTGGAACAGCTGACAAGAGCCCAGTTATCTGTGCATCCTCTTAGAGGTGATGAAATCAGATTGTCACTGCCAGAACAGGCTTTCCCACATTGTTATATTTTTATAACCCTAAAACACCTGTTTTCTTTGCAGGGGAAAAAAAATCCCTTTATGGGAAGTGATTACACTGAAAAAAAAGGGAAACATTTCCCAGTGGTCCTGGCCCAGCAGGAATTCTCCAGGAATGGGGATGAAGCAAAGATCGAAATTGTCAGGACTAAATTATGTCCTAAGCCTTCAGAGCCACTTGAAATTCATAAACCCCACAAGTTTACAAAGTCTGAATAAGACAAGAGTATCTACTAACGTTCAAAAATGTAATATTAAATTATCACCCTAATTTAATTGCCTTCTCCCTATTTCCCATGGAAGGCTTGGCTCCGGGTTAATATCCATAGGAGGTGACTTTCACTCCCTAGAAAGATTTACATTTAATCACCAGAATAGTACAAAAGATTTCACACAAATCCTCCTAATTTACTGTGCATACATCACTGCCATCACTCCTCAAAAGCACTATTTTGTCTGCTACTTGCAGTACTCTTTAGCTCACACACACACACAGATATATATGTATTTATGTATGGGAAATATGTGGAGTTCCTCACCAGCTTCCTAAAAATACAGCTCATTCAAATAAAGCTGGTCCTGTGGGAAATGCACAGATACTTGGGAAAAGCAGAGAGGAGGGGAGATTCAATCATGGTTTTATTTATAAATATTAAATTTGGACGTTTGAGAAGTGCTGTCCAGGGCAGGTGACAACTGACAATGGAGGCAGTTGTGGAAATGGCTTGGATTTGTTTATTGGTTTTAAGATTTCAAAATGCAACATTTTCACATTCTGAAAGATTTCATATCCTTTGGTGCTGGATTCATTTATAGGCCAGCCAATGAAATCTGGATTTGAGTAAGAAAATAACCCTAATGAATACTGACAAGAATGTTACAGATCTGTCCTGGCAAGGAGACCAAGGGCTTGGACAGGAAGTGTGGCAAGTCCTGCACCACTTATTTCCTAGAATATTTTGTTAGTGAGATCACTGGCAACAAAAAGGCTCCAATTAATTAAAACCTGGTGCTGTGCTGAAACTCTAGGTCGACGTTATCACAGAATTCATCTGAGCAGAAAAACAAGCAAGAAATTAAGACCCTGAGCCCTTTCTTCAGTGACACATCAGATTTCTATTGTCATTATTTGTGCCCTTCCTTATTATGATTCCTCAGTCATCCAGTAAGGCCCTGAATACAATAAATAACCTTATTAATTATGTACAGACAGGTTTTGTTGATTTCATTAATATGTATTGAATTCTGTGTCTCCACGTAAGGTCAGAATGAAGAAAGGATTTATTATTATTATTATTATTTCTGTTCTGGGAGTTTTTCCCAGGGATGTGAGGGGGAGATATGTCCATGCACACATTCCCATCCATATTCCCATATGGATGGACAGGCCAGCCACAGGATGTTTCCAGCATCTGGTTAACAACACCCAAAATTGTCAGTCAAAACACAAATGATAAAAGCTGTGTGGAAATACTCATCCCTTTCAGAGCAAAAACTGGCATTTTTCAGCCAACCCAAACCCTGGCTAACTACACCAACACGCCACCAAACATGACCTGGAGGGTGGCACGTTGGAACTTTGGGGCTGGAACTGGGTGAAATCTAAGGTCCCTTCCAACCCAAACCATCCTACGACTCCAATTCCATGAACACATCAATAGGAGCAAATGAACCTTCAACTGCTACATTCAGTCCTGCACAAAGGAGGTGAAATCCTGTCCCAAAAAAGCTGACAAAGTCCATTTTTCCAACTGCTAATCCTCTTAAATGCTGCTCCTTCCTATCGCTGTGGTTTGGAGGAGAGAGGAGAGGAGAGGTTCGNGAGGAGAGGAGAGGTTCGAAGAGGAGAGGAGAGGAGAGGAGAGGAGCCAACCCACCTCTCTGTATTTCTCTTCTCTCTATTGACTTCAGACAGCTATAATTTATTAAGCAAACTACCTGGCACCAATAGACAAACTCCAAGTCTCTGTTTTTCCATTACCACTCGGGGAAGAAAGTCTCCAAGACGTGCGCCAAGAGCACAAAGGTAAAGAGATCGATAGGGGAGGAGGAGGGCAGCTGAATCACCCTGGTGTCACTCTCTGCCCCCAAAGCTGCTCCATCCCATCTCCCTCCTGTAGCTGTGCCTAATCTGGTCCCACTCAGGTGGTCCCAAGCCATTCTGAGCTCGCCTGGCGTGACCCCAGTCTGGTTTTAATTGCTTAACAAAGGTAATTTTATTAGCCAGATAAATATATAGGAACAGTAATAAGATGGCTTCGAAATATCAAGAGCCTTTCAAGATTGGATTTTTAGTTAGCTTGCTGCTCTTTCTTTAGGATCTAATTGATTTTCTTGACATCTCTTTAGCCTGGCATCCTGCCTGCCTAAGTACTTTATCTGACCTTCAGGCTCCTTGCCAGGTATCGATCCAATCCCTCCGGTGGCTGGGTTGGAGCTGCTCTTTCTCCCAACTTTGATAAGGGCTAAAACGTCCCCAGCTCCAGCCAGACAGGAACTCAGTGGCCACCAAATTTCTCTCATCCTGCTCTGCCTCTCTCCTTACTCTGAGCAGTGCTGAAATCAGATCCTAAGCGGGCCATATGTGCTTGTATTCCAAATTTCTCTTCCAGGAAATATTTTACCAAAAAAATACATCCTAAAGCAAAAGTGTTTGGATAGAATTCTCAACTAAGAGCTAAAATAAAGCTTTTCTGAAATAGAA
Organism: Irena cyanogastra; assembly: GCA_013397155.1. Lineage (NCBI taxonomy): Eukaryota > Metazoa > Chordata > Aves > Passeriformes > Irenidae > Irena > Irena cyanogastra. The sequence goes on along the minus strand of VWZV01014670.1, from coordinate 94,025 downwards.
GCAAACTTGAGCTGTTAAATAAAATATCAAAACAAAAAGAAGGGGGGGGGAAAAAGGAAGTCGGATTTTTCAGTAGCATCTCATGCCCCCGAATAAATGATAAATATCCAAATATTTTGGATATTTTCAACCCTTAAAGGAAAGTAAAAGGATGTTTTTTGTATCTTTAATAACACTTCCAAGGCAGCAATTTATTTTAAATTACTAATGGCAAAGTACAACACAAATGGCAAATGGGAAATAAAGACTGAACATAAAACTTGCTAAATTATTGCAACAACAGTCAAGGTTGAGTTTTCCCAGATCCCACTTGCCTCGTGCAAGGCCTTGTAGCCACGTTTTTAGAGCCATTAAGATAAGATTGATATCAGTTGTTTCCTCCAGAAGTTTTATTGTGGAAAGGCTGCAGCACGAGGCAGAAGGGAGCACATGGATCCTGTCCTGGATGGAGACTCCTGAATTCATTTATATCTGCAGCTCATTAAAATGGCAGCACACATCACTTGATTTTGGGACTTGGAGCTCCACAAGAGCAGCAGCCAAAGCTCTGAGATGGACAAGGGAGCTTGCAGACTCCAAAAAATTGTTCAGATTTTGCCAGCAGAGTTTTTTAAATGTTTTTTGGTTGGTTTTATATCCAAAAATTCAGTGAGTGGTTTTGTGAGGAAACTCAAGACTCAGGAAGCAGTGGCTGAAGCCTAACACTGAGTTGAAATGCTCTTCCCACCAATGGAATCTTTCAGTCTCTCTAAAACACTGACAATGATTTCTGCAGGTAAATACATTAAAAATTGTATTCAAGGACTTGTAAGAGAGCAAAACAAATACCACAGACAGACAAGAGCCATGGTGGGAAGATGCCCACCATCTTAACTGCCCTGGATGCAAAACATTCACTAAAATATTCTGTATTTATATGCTCCTTATACTTGCTCAAAACAATTAAAATAGATCCAATGTCAAAAGTTAGGTCTATCAGCCCCCCATGAAAAGATAGGAGAGTAAACAGAGGTACTTGAATCCCAAATTCTTGTAAAGAAGAGGGTTTTTTTTCCTCTTCTTTAAAGAGATAATAAACTGTGCTGAGGGAAAACTTCAGCAGGGAAAATCAGGGATTTTTCAAGTGATGAGGAAAATGGTACAAACAGTCCGTTGAAAAAGACCTTTTCAATCTACCTTGGTCACATCCTGCCCTCAGATATTTGGGAATCATCCTCCCCCTCACCTGCCCTCAAAATGCTCTGTCTCCCCACCTTGCTTGTACCAACCTGGGAAGAGGCTTAAAAAGTCCTCTCACTTGATGGAGGAGATTAATTTGCCCTCCAAAGGGATGACTGAAGTTACAATTCAGATTTTGTGGACTGAGGCACTATTTGAGTTCACTTGGCCTCCCTCCCACGAGTGCCAAGCTGCTCCATCCAGGAGCAGGACAGGAAGACGCCGCACAGACACTTTGGCACGGCCCCAGCAGAGCATCAGATCCTGCAAAGAGCCTCTGGGAGCTTTGACTAAGACTGGCTGAGGCTCTGGGTCATAAAACAAATGCATCTGACAGGGAAGTGAGCAGGGAAGTCAAAGGGATCAGCAGAACTGGAGCACTGATGGATGGGGCTTCTCATCTGGGTGCTGGGGCTAAAAGAAAAGCACTGAGCTCAAGGCTCCCCTCATTACCTGTGTCCCCCAATTCCCTCCTGCTGCAGGAAATTCCTGCTGGGCTTCCTCAGATTCGGCTCAGCTGAAAGAGCTGGAAATAAGGAAGGTGAGGAAGGATCCTGCTGCAGCTCTAAGGGTTGCTGAAGTGCCCACTGCTCCACCTTGAAGGGGAAATTCTCACAGGAATTGCCATGGGATTGCTCCCCAGGCAGGAGCTGAGCTGGATGTGCTGCCCTAAACTTCACAAAGGGCTGCTGAAATGCCCACTGCTTCACCTGGAAGGGGAAAATCCCATAGGAATTGCCATGGGAATGGTCCAGGAAGGAGCCCAGCTGGATGTGCTGCCTCGAACTTCACAAAGAGCTACTGAAGTGCCCACTGCTCCACCTGAAAAATGAAAATCCTACAGGAACTGCCATAGGAATGGTCCAGGCAGGAGCTCAGCTGGACATGACCGCCCCAAACTTCACAAAGAGATGCTGAAGTGCCCACTGCTCCACCTGGAAGGGGAAAATCCCACAGGAATTGCCATGGGAATGCTCCAGACAGGAGCTCAGCTGGATGTGACCCCCACAGCCTCCCTTGGGAGCAGCGAAGGAATTGAGGGTGGAGAGGGATGAATGAAAATTTAAAATTGTTCTGAAAATTGGGCACATAGTGACTGTAGCTCAGGAGAAATCAGGGTTAGGGAACGTGGTTAAGTGGGACATGGGGCCAGAAGGGGTGGGAGAGATGTGCAGAATCTGGTTTGACTAATTTCCTTTAGCTGCAATCAGCCTTTTTCCCTCGCAGGTGCTGACATTTCACCCAGATTTCTCCATTTCTGTGGGGATAGTGTGGATTTGGAGCCAGTGATTTTGCTTTATTATTGTTACTGCTAATGACACCAGCTGAACAAACGTGGCCTGGGAGCCACCAGATTCTCCAGAAACTTCACTAGGGTTGGAAAATTTCTTTATCATCAATGATCATATTTACTGCCAAACCTTTTTTCTCCCCTTTCATCACGAAGTATAAGTTTTTCCAAGCTTTTGCTAAATTGTTTCTTTGAGAGGTTTGAGAACTTAGAACCTATTTAGTTGTTAAATTTCTATTTCACAAACCTATTCTAAAATGGCTTTTTCTTCTCTCTGATAATGTTTTACCTTTGGTTTAGTGAATTTTTAAGTGTAGGCTGAATGTGCTTTTTAGCTATCACTTAAGGGAACTTAATGGAATAAAACTTAAGATTTGGTTATTATCTCTACATCACACAAATGTGGATTTTCAAGCTAAGACATATTCTGTTCTTAGACAATCTGTTCCTATTTCCAATTATTTATCTTCTCTGAGACATTCCTGACTTTGCAGGTTTCATTTTTATTGGGATCCCACCCTGCCCCAATTCCATGTTATCACAAACCCTCTTAGAGCAAAACAATTTCCTGACCTGATGTATTTTAATACTTGTTTTTCTATATTCTTTAATTCCTGATTTCATTTATTTCTCATTTTCAGGATCTTTTACACTGATGTTTCCTAGAAGTTGGAATTTCCTACATATTTTATTTTCAGTAAAGGTCACATCTTACACAGAACTCCCCCAACAGATGATTTAAAACACAAGCATCTGGCAGCCACATTTGAATGTACAGCAAGATTTGAGGTGAAACTCATCCAGTTGAGTCTGCAATGGCACCATTCCCCTTTTCCACAGGATGGGATAATGGGATAATGTTTATCCAGCTTCAAAAGGAACAAAAATCACTCAAACACAGATATTATTTTAAAGAACTGGAAAGAATTAAAAAACAAAACATTTCCAGGTGCTCTTTCCCATTTCAGGACCTACCATAGATTTAAATATAATTTTTAGTCGAAATAAAAACAGCAACAATCCCATGGATGCACTTCTGAAATCCAGCACAAACCCAAGCAAAATTCCTGATTTATTTTGGTGAGAGCAGAAGTTTACTACACAGAAAAGGAAGCAGCTGAATATCACCATGAGGATACAATTAATAATTTGATTACATCCTCACTTCTTTAGGGTCTGGCTCAGGTTGGGCTGAAAGCCTCCCTCCTTTCCAAGCATCCTGTAAAATCACAAAGGGATTTTTTTCCCACTATCCAGTGCTGACCCTCGAGGTGCCTTGGCCTTGGATTGACTAGAAGGAGGTTCCAGATTAGATGAGATTTATTGAAAAGCCTGTTCAGTCCTGCTTCTCTTGCAGCATCCTCAAATACATGTCTATATCTCTTCCACGGTGACTGAATTTCTCCCCTAAGAGAGTTTGATCCATAAAAGTGCTGCTTTAATCATCATTGACTTAATGATTCCTTTGCAATGTCAATTAAATGGGATGAAAAATTAAACCATTTACAGAACACGAGGACCTTTTAAATTACACATTTCAAAAATATTATTTAAAATTCGAGTTATATAATCCTTTTAGAACTGTCAAAGAATAATGCTGCTCTAACATTTGACTCATTACTCATGCCAATGCTTGTTGGAATTCAGAGAGTTGGCAGATATTTAAATACCAAACTCAGTAGAAATGAAGAAATTAGCAGGGTGCAACAGCAGAATGAGCTGGTGCTCTGCGGGAGGGGGGCGCACACCGTGCAGGTGACAAAGCCTCTTAACATTACATTTTACACTGCTAATGTCACAGTAAAGCCCCTACTTATATAAAAACTTCATATTTCTGTAAATTAAATCATATACCCAACGTGGGTTTCTACTTTTGTTCCTGGAAAACACGGTAAGCCATGTAGCTGGGAATATTTCAGCTGGTTTTTCCCTCTCCATCCCTCCTTCCCCACACCCACACCTCTGAATGGGGGTTTTACTCTCCACTCTTTCATTTAATTCTCTCAGAAAGTTCCCTCCACCCTGCTGACTGCCTGAAGCAGCTCTAGAATTCCACATTTTCCACTTCAATGTGCAGAGGAGATTTTTATTTCAGCACCCAGCAGCAGCAGGGAGAGCCACCAGCTCTCTCTTCTTGCTGCTGCCTCTCTGATGGGAAAGGGGATGAGAGGATTATTTATCAGGGACCTGTAGGAATGTGGGATTTCCCCTGGAGGTAAACACATTCAAATCAGCCCAAAACTCACACAAGAAAGGCTCCTTTGCCTTCTCCTCAGCCAGCTCCAGCTCACGGGGGCTGTCATGTGAATATCAGGGGGAGCCTTATCACGAAGGGAACGAAATAAAACCCGACAGTTACGTTGGGAATAAAGGGCACCATTCATGGAGCCGCCCGTTCTCCCAACAGCCATCACGCAACCCCATCCAGGAACGAGCAGGAGGCAGTAAAAGAAGGGCAGGCAGCCAAATTGCCAGGATCATTTCCGTGTGTTAATTAACGTGCTGTCCATCGGCGCCTCCGGTGAGTTTTGTCAGGGTAAAGTCTCGTGGTTCTGGTGGAACAGGCATCACCAAAACTCACCCAGACCTGTTAAATCATCAATACCCTCTGGAAACAGCTCTGCCCCTTCCCTCACTCCACCTTTTATATTCATGGATTCATCTGAAAGTATAAAAAAAATGCACGAGAAATGCAGAGTGGCCCAAGAACAAAAGAAAACCCCAAACCAAACAGTCCTAAGAGACTTGCAATGGACAAAATTACCTTTTAATAAACAGATTCCTTCAAAGGCCCTCACTTGTGCCAGTCTATCAGCACAGGATGCTGGTTGTCACTAATGTAGGAAGTGTCAGGATTTAACAGTGGTTGGGACTGATGTAGAATCATGGAATAACCTCAGCTGGCAGGGATCCACCACGACCATCCAGTCCCCAGTAGTCCCACCCTGTCCTTGAGAGTGTTGTCTCAACTCTCCTGGAGCTCTGGCAACCTTGGGATTGTGACCATTCCCTGAAGAGCCTGTTCTGTGCCCCAATACCCTCTGGGGAAAAAACCTTTCCCTGATTTAGGACATGGTTACCTGAGATATCTCCTAAGCACATAGGACAGAGCAACACAAATACTTTGGAATTTTGTTTTCAGCTTCATTTCCCCAAAACCAGACTTTTTTACCTTCTGCATATACTGTGAAACATCAGCAACGAAGAGTACTGCTCCGAAGTTCTCAATCTGGAGAAACATTTTTGTTGTTGCTGAATGAACACTCAATATTTTTGGTCTCTTGGGAGCAGGGGACCCTCAGGTACCTCCTATGTGGGATTAATTTTCACAGGAAATTCCACTAAAGCAGACAATTCTTCTTTACTCAGACACAAGGAGGTTCACAAACCATTCTTCTCCATCACCCCAAACCCTGCAGTTTGATAATCCAAATTCAAAAGCAACAAGATCATGACAGACCATGAAAGAAAGGATGAGCTGTGTTAACCACAGATTATTTCTTATTAGCCATTAATATCTTTTTTTTTTCCCCCTGCACTTTTTCCAAGACAAGGTACTGGATCTTCCTAGGACACTAAAAAGATAAAATAAAACCCACTCAGTATTACACCCAGCTGAGAAGGAGTACAAAAGGCAACTCAGCATGGGGAAGGTATCACCAAGAATTTAAGCTTTTTATATTTATAAGTAAAATCTGGAAGGTTAAATGAGGGGAAGCCTCCAAACAGTGCTGAAAATAATTTCAGAACTCTCACAGCCGTATTTAAACAAGAGGATGGTAACAAGTAATTTCTCAGCAAGGAGTGATAGTGATTTCTGATGTTATCACAATTATCAAGCCATTACTACAAGATAAGCCAATATATTACCCTGTGCAGCATCCTGCTGTGTAACAGCCACTTATTTATATATTCCTCACAAACACCATTGGTATTTAGCAGCTCACTTTTTTCCAGTGTTCTCAAACCCTGTTATGTGCTGAGCTCCCATCTGAGTAGCCACAACTAAAACCCATTTTCACAGGAAAATTCAGCAAGTTATTTGTAACTGTGGGGCAATATCCTCAACTATAATTACCATTCTTTAAGGAGAGAAAGAACAGAAAGAAATAAATACCACCCTAATTTTTTTCCTAGCCCGACTGTGGGTTTTGCAGGAGATGGTTATTTCAAACAAGGGGAGCATCTCGCAGCAGAACTTTATTATTATGACTTCTAATCATCCAGCCTGCCACCCTCTGGGAGGTGAAACACCTCCAGGAGAGGTTTAAAACAGGAGGTGTGTGATGTCTCAGCTGTTCACAGAGCAGCCTCTTGGTTTAAATTGCTGATGTGGCTGGGTTTGCTCCATGATCCTAGTCCTGACAGAAGCACAATTCCCTCCTGCCAGTCCTGCCATGGCCTGCTGAGCCCTGGCAGCAAAACAGAGCAGGCTCCTGGGGCCAGGAGATCCAACCAGCTTGGAGCGGGATGAGCTGGAGCTGGTTTGTCAAAGCTCTTGTGCACCAGCAGCTTGAAAGGGTTCATTCTGATGTCTGAAACAAAGGCAGTTCAGAGCAGCACCTCTGAAATTTCACTCTTAGCAGAGGGGTACTGAAAACACATCCCAATGTTCACACCGTGGGAGCTCCATCCTGCACCCAGGGAGATTTCTGGACAGGTTTCCACAGCAGTTTGTTGGAGGTTGTTCCTGAATGGCAGAGGTGCACTTGCATTAAGGGATTTCCATGGTGCACTTCATGTTTTGGAGGAGGCACAGAATGAAAAGTGTTTGATAAGAAATTATTACTTCTAGCCATAATGTGAGAGCTGGGAATAGGCACTGCCATTCAGCAAAGGACCAAGAGACCCTGCCCCTGTGCCCAGGCTTGTGAGGCACCTCTGGGTGCTGTGTCCAGCTCTGGCTCCTCCGCACAGCAGAGACAGGAGCTCCTGGAACTGAGCAAGGGCCTGGAGCATCTCTGTGCCCAGGAAAGGCTGAGGGAGCTGGGGCTGCCCAGCCTAGAGAGGAGCCCCAGCTGAGAGGGGTCTCAGCCCTGGGTGTCCCTGGGTCTTCCTGGGTGTCCCTGGGTGTCCCTGTGTGCAGCAGGGGTGGAGCAGGGCCAGGCTCTGCTCCAGTCCCAGCAATGGCCCCAGAGCCACGGGCAGGGCCTGAGCCCAGCAATTCCCCTGGACAGGAGGCACAACTCCTGCCCTGGGCAGTGCCCAGCCCTGAACAGAGCCCAGAGAGGCTGTGGGGTCTCCCTCACTGGGGATATCCCAGAGCTGTCCAGACACAATCCTGTGCCACTGTGGTCCCTTCCAGCCTGGCCCATCCTGGGCATCTGTGACCCAGCAGCTCAGAGGGGCAGACCCAAGAACGGTCAGAGTGAAGCTGCTCCATGAGTGAAACATCCTGAGGGAAGGGCTGGAGAGGAGCTGGACACCCAGGGAGATGCCCAGGTGAGGAGCAGGAGGAGCACAGGGGAGATGCCCAGGTGAGGAGCAGGAGGAGCACGGGGGAGATGCCCAGGTGAGGAGCAGGAGGAGCATGGGGGAGATGCCCAGGTGAGGAGTAGGAGGAGCATGGGGGAGATGCCCAGGTGAGGAGTAGGAGGAGCACGGGGGAGATGCCCAGATGAGGAGCCTGGGATGTCCAGGTGAGGCCAGGCTGGGAGCAGAGCCCCTCCACCAGCACCTGGAGTTCCCAAAAGCAGGAGGGGTTTGCAGTGCCCAGAGCCACTAACCCTGAGATTGGGATAATGGGACAGGGAATAGGGAATTGCTTCCCAGGTCAGGGATGGTTACAGGGACAGGCAGCACTGACAACAAACTCTGCTCTAGCTCGTGGATGATCATCAGCACTCAGTCTGTCCAAACTAAACCCAGCCTTTCTCTGCCTCTGAAACACCGGAGGGTTTTTTCTCCCATTTGTTTTAATTAATCTCATTAGATATGAATTAACAGAATATTGCTGAAGGAAATATATTTTTTGTTTAGTTCCAATAAAACCTTTCTATTCTCTGGATGAAGTGTTAGATATTTCCAAGCCAAATATTTGGTGGGGGAAGATACACACCCCCTCCTCCCATTCCAATTGTCAATACAAACACTCCTTTTGCCCAGAGTTAATGGAATTAATGTCACTTGTTCAGTCAAGGGGCATTGCAAAGCCTGGGTCTTATCTGTGACGTGCACAGATAAACAGATTTACAAGGCAGGAGCTCCCATGGCACCTTGTCTTCCAAGGTCACAAGTTACACTGCAGAGCAGCCATTCCAAGACACCCTCACAAATGTATCTAAACCAAAGCTAATAGAACAGATTGATCTATATATTCACAGAGCCTATGGACATGCCCAAAATATCAGCTGGGATAATTCTATTTTAAATTGCATTTAAATCCTGCCTGTTTCACCACACCTCTGTCTGCCAGAAAGCACATCAAACAATCAAACAATTCTTTTGTCTAAAGTTATCATCACTTCTTTTTCTAGAATTCAAATGAAAATCCATGCACAATAAAATTAAACCTAATATTCATTCTGTTGGTTAAATTAGGCCGCATCTAAAGCATGAAACCAATTATTCATAGATCTGATTTCTTCTTGCAGTGGACAAAAATAATGATTTCTTTCAGGAAGCAAGGTCCTGTATGAAATGTAAGCGTGTAACAGCACAGCCACTGTCAGGCTCTGCTCTGCCTCAGAAACCCTTGCCCTTCCCTCAGTGAGCTGCTTACATGACACGAAAAAATGAGATTAACAAATAACTGGGAGATAATGCCAGTAAGGCATCCTGGAAGACTTTTCCATCCTTTGTATGATAATGAACACCTGCCTGTGGGGCTGTATTTCTCCTGGACATTTGCAGCAACTTCAACCAACAGAAAGAAAAAGAAACCAATTTTGTGGCCATCTATGTATAGTGCCTTAGACTGAGGAGCTGCAATTCAATTTTCTAAACCAGTTTAAAAACTCTATTACGACAAATTTCCTTGTTAAAAATAAATAAATAACCCAGCATGTATAAGCTGAAGGCCTTTTACAAGCTCTTAAAAACTGTGCTATGGGCTAGATCTTAGATTAATGTTTGTGATGCACACTGAAAACCTGTAAAGCATTTATGTAATTGCTGAGCATTATTATTTTTATTACTGCAACAGATGGAACCAATCCATCTTCGTAGATAATATCTCATAAATGATTCATTATTATTCCTTTAACCTACAGTCTTTTATATTTTGCAGATCCATGAGAAATAACTGTTAGGAGGCTCCATGCATAAAATAGTACATAAACTACCTAATGTCTTGCAAATGTAGTGGCCTTGCTGATATTCAGGCCTTTTAATGTTCACATGGCTGCTGCTCCACTCCCAATCTGCTGCTCGTCCTCATTTTCCAGCACTGCTTCCCAAGTGATGGAAAATATCACAGCAAACCAGGGCTAAATGGCAAACGTGGGCCAGAAAAATACAAATATCTCCCAAAAAATGCACAGAAGAAGTTTGTAATGTGGCACTCTTGCTTTGACTGATGAAGGAGCAGAGGTCTGCGATCATACTGCCCATTCTCCCTTGGCCCAGTAACTTTTGGGCCAATCTCAATCCAAGCAGAAAGCCAGGTAGAGATCTCCCAGATATCATTTCCCATCAGCCTAATGAAGATTGATGGCTGGGAAAGGGCACAAATTGGTGCTGTCACTGGGAAAAAGGCTTAAATGGGAGCTCATCAGTCCCCTCCAGGCCACACAGACACTCTCAGACAGAGCAGATGCCACCTCCTGCCCACCCCAGAGCTGACAGACTGGCCACTGGTGATGCTCTGAACGGGGAAAAGCTTGTCTAGAAATGTATTAAAGCTTGGCACGAGCAAAATAATCATTATTATATCAGTGAGTGATGAGCCCAACATTTTGAATGTGAAAAAAGCTGATTTACACATCAAAAAAAGCACATCTTGGATTGTTAGAAGAAAACAGAGAGAGAGAAGTTAAACCCATCACATCTGAGTTATTATTTTGATACTGACCTTGGAAGAATCAATGGCTAAAACAATTCCCAGAGCTCAATCTGAAGCACTGGGCCAAATAATCCATGGGATGACTAGGGTTACTCAGTCTGCTCATTACACACAGAACAATTCTCCAGTGTAATGGGAAAAGCTCACTGCAAGTGATATCTGAAATATTTATGGGGTTTCTCAATGAAAAAATGAATGTTCTCTGTGTAATACAGACATTTTGGATGGGAACTAAAGGTTATTCAGCTTACTTTTGCCCCATGAAAGAAAGGTACTGATCTGGGAGATCTTTTCCAACCTAAACAATTCCAGGACTGCAGACCCCAGCTCTTCCAAACTCCTTGATTCCTTCCACGACTAAAAGCCACAGCATCAGGAGCTCTCACCTGCTCCTCTACCTGTTAATTCTTCCCACCTTCACTAAGAGAAGGGAAATAATTTTCAATTCTATTAAACTGCCAACCTTTAAAACCTCCTGCTCAACCCACTCCGTACAGAGGAGTTTTATTCATCATTAACACGTATTTACTTTAGCTGGAAAGATGAGTTTGGAGGCTGAAACAGTGGAACTTTACCACCAGGAACTCTGACATTGGCTCTCTTGTAAAAATGTTATAAGGAGTTACTATTTCCCTTGGAAACCACATGAAAGCATCTCTTGAACAAGTGGAGCTATCTTTGACTTGAAAAGTCCCATGTGATCCCAGCCATTCCACTGCCAACCAGTTTCCAGCCCATTCTGACTAAAAAAAAATAGTGAGCTGCCTTGAAAGCTCGCCTCTAAAAATCTAAATTTGTCTCCAGTTTTCATGAGAATTCAGGCAAAAACACAGTTTTCAATACCCCAAAAAAGAAAGTCAAATGTAGAATGATGTGTTTTCTAAGCAGCTTCAAACTCCAGGTTGGAATGAGGGAGTGTGAAGCCAGATACTCCTTTGGTCAAAGAGGAATCCTACAAAGTGCAGGGTTGAGGCAACCCAGCAAAAAGCAAATCCTCAGGTCCTTCATCTCTGACTGAGCTGTTCAACATTCCACCAGAAGAACTGGCTTTTATCAATTGACCTCTCCAAAATAATTCCTTTCCCATTCCTCTTTTCACATAAAAGATGCATTCCCTATAAACCCAGCCCCAGATTTGTTCTTTCTGTGAAAATCTCAGTTAAACACCACCAGCTCCAGACCCTTAAATGAAATGACTTTGCTGTAAGCAGGAGAACAAAATTTCCTCTCATTCCAGACAATCCCTCTCATGAAGGGAAGTCTAAAAAATCCCTTTCAACTGGCACCAGGTGACTTTCAACAACGTGGGTTTGATGAGTTATTAAGCCAAGCCCTGCCTAGGAGAACAACGTGCCAGCAGAACTCCATTTTTCCCAGTGTTTTCCATGTTTTCCATGTTTTCCTTGTGCTCAGCTGTCCCTGTGAAGACTCGACTGGCTCCGTTACCACTCTGGCCTGAGTGTGCACATTTTAACTTTGTTATTTAGGTAATTATTTTGTTTTAAAGTGAGAGGTTTTAAACACAACTCCCAGCTGTTCAACATAACGAGGTTTCATTTACAAACTTCCAACGAACACGAGTGTAGAGAGAAAAGAAAAATCCCAGCTTTAAAACACACATTATTTTACAGCAAGGGAGAGAACAGCAAGCACTCATCTGAGGTGATTGGTTAGGATGACAGCTCTGCAGTGAAATATATTTTCATTTCAGGACCCCCACAGCTATTTTGAATTTAATTGCATGAAGACCACCAGGGTTTCTTTCTCAAACACAAACCCAAAGCCTATCAGCAAAGAAACAACTCTTACGTGCAGGAAACCAATCTTTCTGAAGCCTACCACCAAAGTAACAATTATTACGTGCAGGAAACCAATCTGAGATGTTGAAATGGGTTAAAAGGAACCAAAAAGGCAAAATAATGAAGGGAAGTGTGACTTCCAAGCGTGCACCAAACTGGGGTAAAAGGAGAAGTTTTAAATTAATTTATTAGCAGGGAGACAGCTGTACAGGAATAATGTCCCCACATGGCCAGGGAGAGGTGGAATGATAGGAAAGGAGGGGTCTTCCCTTCTTTTTGTATCCCTGAGGAGCAAGCAGAAATAAGATTTAAAACACCTCTGAAGGTGCCCAGCATTGTCCTACCTTGCTGGAGATGGGCTCAGGCACGTGAAGGGCACAAGGTTCAGAGAAACTTGCAGCTGCCAAGAGAGAGAAAGATGGGAATTACATTTTCCAGGTAAATTGGGGCATGTTTTGAAGCAGAATAATGTAAAAAAGACATGAGATTGTAAATTAATTCTGCAACGTCTAATGCAGAAAATGTTTCCCCTGCTGGGTCAAGTTAAGGACTCTGAATATTTGATAATTTGGGAGCAGGGAATGGCTAGAGAAATGGGAAAGAGTGGGATAAAGGCAGGTAATAAAGGGTGGGTCTGCAGATAAACCCACTCCAGAGAAAACGTGTGGAATTAGAACTGCTGAACTAGGGGGAAGGAAACACAAGTTACTAAATTGTGCTACTCTGACACTTCCCATTCTCAGAGAGCACATGAATCACGGAGAAGGCTGAATATTTGTCACAGCTGTGATTTCAGCATCAAAAAGAAATAATTTTAGCTCAGATTTTAGGGGAGTTTCCAGAAAATTTGTCAGTTCAGCCAACCGGATCCTAAACTTCTCCATGATCTTCTGCAAGGGGAGCTTTCTCTGGGGTTGGACCCACAAAGGAACTCTTGAAACCACCGTGGTGGCCACACATAGTCAAGGGCCTTGGTGGCTTCCTGGACCACCCTGAGGTGTCACAAGCTGCATTTTGATGGCTTTGGGTGCCTTTAAATGGATCTGTGAGCTGAATATTTTTAATTTCAAAGACAAAGAACCGCAGGCAATACAAAAATATCAAAATGCTGAACCTCAGCTTTTTGGTTTGGATGGTAAAAAATGATGCCCTGAAGTTTTCTGCTCTCCAAAGCAGTGGAGTTTTATTCTTGGCAGTGACAAAACTCCAGCTCCACCCGCAGTCCTGACTCACTGGGAGTGTTTGGGAGGGGAAGTGGCCTAGCTCCATGAGCCTGCACTAGGAGCTGTAGCTGGCAGCAAAAAGGAATGGTTTATATTCCAAAAAAAAACAGGATTCTGGAGTAAACAAACTATTTGCAAGTTCAGATTGGATTTTATAGCAGAGCAGAGGAGATATGAAACTTGGAAAGTCTTTAAAAGCTCAAAGCAAAATATTTTATGTGAAACAAAACGTTGCATTCAATTATAAGTTAATAGTTTCTGCTGGGGAAAAAAATGCCAACAATTCTGATTTTATTTTTCAGAGAGAATTTCTCTATATTGTTCTTACAAACCCTGCCAAACTCAGGCACACACATTTGAATATCCAAAATTTAACCCCTGTGAGTCCAGGCTGACTTCCCACACTTATCTGAACCATGAGCTGATGCAAACATTTGTATTTTCCCAGATTCCTGCTGCCACCCAAAACTGAAAAATGGTTTAAAGTCACTTTAAAATTTCAAGAGGGAGATTTTGCTGGGGGTTAAATCAACCCAAGGTGAGCTGCAGCGGAAAGGAGGTGTCCTGCTGGCTCCTCCTTTGTTGTGCTGCCCACACTCCACTTCTCCTCTCCTACCTTTGGCATCTGTCTCACTTTGTGGTGAATCAGTGCAGCAAATGAGGCAGCAAAGAACCAACTCTTCCAAAACAAGCGAGTTGTCTGCTGCCAGTTGAGCTCCCTGAATCAGCTCCTCACAGGGTAAACGAGCCCTGGGATCACATGGTTTGGGCAGCAGGAGGAAAAAAGATGATTCTGTGATATCTATGTAATGTTTTTACATCAGCTGAGTCTGGAGTTGTCTTGTCTCTAATCTAAGACCTTACAGCACCCCTCTGTTTCAGATCTCTCCTTTCAGGTACAAATCATCAGTTTTTATGCCCATTGAGAGAAGGAAAAAATCCCCAAACTTACCCACAATTTGAAAATTTCTCAAAAGCAATTACAAGGCAATTCATGCAGTCGTTGTTTCTGAAATACAAAGGAGGCTAAGACTATTCCCAAATGTATTTTTTGCAACCGCTCATAGGTTTTTCCTTTTTCTCTGTGAACCTTTATTATTGGAGGTCCCCTTCCCAGGCCCTGTGCACTCAGTGTTTTATGGATGAAGCCTCAGATTTTTGCTGCAGGCTTGTGCTCCAGCCCCACTGGAGGCTCAGCTAGCAGTGCAAGACATCCCCAGCTCTCATTCCCACAGCAAACTGCTCAGGGAATGGGATTAAAACTCCTAATACCCCCCAGGATGACTCTCAAGCATATCTTTGGCGATTGATCCCTCAGCTGCTTCACAGCTTGTGTTTAGCAAATACATTTTTTCCTGTGGAAATCCTGCCTAACAGGTTAAAAGGGGATTTTCCTTTTTTTTTTACTCTATAACCCACAGCCAAAACTGAAGTGCGATGGTAGAAATAGCTAAAGCTGACCTAAGACCCCCCCCAGTCCTCCTTTTCATCTCCAGCTGCATCCCCAGCACCTTCCCTGCAGCACGGGGAACTCGGGATCAGACCAAGAGCTCCGCTTTGGAAAGCTCAGCCTGAAGGAAGGAGAGAAAATCCCTGCTCAGCCCCATCCCTGAGCTGATCCACTGGATCCCCATCCCAGGGGAGGTGTGAGAGCGTGGGAGGAGGTGGGAGGGCAGGTCTGGCCCCTTCCACACTTTCTGGAGCTGCAGGGAAGAGCTGGTCCGAGACAAGAACGTTCACAGGAAACCTTCCGCCTAAAATAGGCGTTGTTCTTCTACACCTCCCACTGAACAGTGGGTACAAGCCAGGAATACAGACTTTGGAAGCGGATTCCGAAGAGCTCTGAGGAATGCATCAAAAAGTCCATATGGTTTTGCCAAATCAAGTGTGCAGAAACTGGGTAAATTTAGCCGAGCGCTGAGGAGCTAAAATTTGTCTCGTTTGACCCAAGTGGAAGGAACAGAGTCATGAGGCTCTTAGACACAAATCCATCTGACTGAATCAGCTCGGGGAAGGCAAAAATTGATGAGTAACACGTTATTTCATGTGTGGAAACAAAAGGATACCTCGGGTCCCAGAGGAGCACCGAGGAACAGGAAAGCACTCCCCAGACAGGTCTAAATAACGCGACTTTCTCCAACATATTTAGGTGGTGAAATTCCGAGTGACAAGCGCTTGGCGCTCCGACAGCTGGGCCCACAGCTCCAAGTTTTCCTCCTGTAGTTGCAAAGAGTGAAAGCTTTGTTTGAAATGAAGGTGGAAATTCTTACCATGAGACAGGAGGTGAAAGCTCTGAGGAGAGTGACGCGTTGCTCATTGTAAAAATCGCCGGCACTCCGAAAAGTGAGGTGCCAAGAAAATAAGGAAAGGCTTCCCAAGCCTCCCAACACCATCCTGTTTCCATCTGCACTGGGATAGCTCAGCCTGGCACTGTTCATGCCATGCCCCTGGCGCACCCTTCAGGCTTCCCTGTCACATCCCAAGAACACCTCTATGGAGCCTTTGGAAGCTGTGCTCAAGGTCAGGCCCAACTCCACAAAGTTTCAGTGGCCAAACTTTTCCATGCACAAACTTACAGTAGTAAATCCTGGCTATGAATGTCTCCCTCACCTCAAATCCTGGGCTCAGTTTTAGGCCTCTTATAACAGTAAGGACATTGAGGGGCTGGAGCGTGTCCAGGGCAGGGAATGGAGCTGGGGAAGGGTCAGGAGTACCAGGATCAGCTGAGAGAGCTGGGAAAGGGCTCAGCCTGGAGAAAAGGAGGATCCAGAAGGGAAAAGCTCTGCAGCAGAGTCCTCCCCAAACTTCCCGCACTTTTTTTCCCTCACGTTTTCTCTCACGTTTTGATTTTCCCCTCACAGCAAGGGAGGCCCTGAGAGGCTGGAGCGCGTCTAGGGCAGGGAATGGAGCTGGCAAGGGGCTGGAGAATTCCTCAGGGAGCTGGGAAGGGGCTGGAGAATTGCTGATGGAGCTGGGAAGGGGCTCAGGCTGGAGCACAGGAGGATCCAGAGGGATCTTTTCCCTCTCTGGAATTCCCTACCAGGAGGGGACAGCTGAGGGGGTCGGGCTCTGCTTCCAGGGAACAGGGACAGGCGGAGAGGGAATGGCCTCAGGCTGGCCCAGGGGAGCTCAGGGTGGATATTGGGGAAATTCCTTCCTGGAAAAGGTGCTCAGGTAGAGTCCCCACTCCTGCAGGGATTTCACAGCCCTGGGGCTGTGACACTTGGGGACACGGGGGCAGTGCTGGCTTGGCAGTGCTGGGGAATGGCTGGACTCAATGATGTTTGAGGGTTTTTCCAATATTTATTTTTATTCTCTGATTTCTGAACAGCTCCTCCCTCCCTCCTCACCTGCCCTCTGTTATCAGAGGCTTCCCCAATATTTCCCTGAATTCCCCCTGGGAAACAGGCAGATCAGGATCCTACCGAAACCCCTATTTCTGACATTGTTGCCATGTCAAAAGAGTGGGGAATAATCAAACACCACACGCAACAAAGTCCCCCAAATTCACACAGCAGGAAAAAGTGCAGCTAGAAAAGGAAGGGCAAGTTAAGCAACAATGATAATTTCAATATAAGGCAATTATTTATAAAGCTGAATGCAAAACAGTGAAGGGCAATATTTGTGTAATGGGAAATACAGGTGTGAACACACCTACAGGAAAGAAACACATCAAAGTCCTTTGGTGATTGAACCTGTAAAGTTATCTAGAAAAAATTTAAAGATTTAAAGCTCATTTTTAGCCACACCAAGCCAGTCCTTTCAATACACACAGAAATGTAGGAACCTGGCGGATGGAACCACCAGGATGTTGTTCTGAGAACAGTGAAATCCCAGAATCCAGGAGCTGCAGGTGAATCCTGGCACTGAATGAGTTTTCTCATTCAAACCTGAACTTTAACAAATCCACATATATTGAAAAACCTGATTATGTTTTTCAAAAACATCAGCCCATGGTTCTACAACTTTCACCAGCCTCTCTTCCCCCTCAAACCTTTAATTAAGTTTCTACTCTGCTTCCAAGCAGCAGCAGCAGCCTAATGGCTTCAGAATATTTCCTTACAAACTTCAAAACACCCAGACTTGCTGTGAGTTGCAGGCTTTGAACATGAGCTGCTTAAATAATCCCTTTTATTTTTATTTATTCTTGAAAATATCAGATTCTAATCCTCTCTGACCACCACAATAAAAAAATGCATAGCGCTTTGGAATATTTTCCTTTTTTGCCAGTTTTGTGATGAATCTATGTGTAACTATGCAGTATTTCACAAGAAAAGTGTTCACAGCTGCAAAAAAGAAAAGTATAAAAATGGTTTTCATCAGCAGATCTTAAGGAACTTTTACAAAGCACTTGTTTCTAGCAGATGGGGAACCTGAGACTCAGGCAGGAACTTCCCTAAGTCACCCAACAAGGTACTGCAAGCTGAGTTTCTGCTGTGTGAGCACTTTGCTCTCGTGGCTCTTTAGGACTATCCAGAATAAACTGTGTGAGACCTTCAGGAATGGTTTTATGGCATCAGAGTGGGAATTTTCTTTGATGGGAGGGAAACACACCCTCAAAAACAGCACCTTGGGAAGCTGAGGGGAGGAGAGAGGCTGAGGAGAGAGCCTGGGATAGTGAGAAAGTAAATCTGCCACCATGAGTTTTGATTTGTGTGTTTTGCACAATAAAACATTGAATTCCACACTGGTTTGGGGTGGAAGGACCTTAAAGCTCATCCCATTCCACCCCTGCCATGAGCAGGGACACTTTCCACTGTCCCAGGGTGCTTCAAGCCCTGTCCAACCTGGCCTTGGACATTCCAGGGATGTGGTGGCCATGGACAGACAACTGAATGCAAAACAGGAATTTCTGCAGCTGCATGAATTGTCCTGTATTTTACTGCTAAAAAAAAATGCAGCAGAAGAAGTAAGCTTGGTCTTTCACATCACCACAAGCAAACATCGCCTTCCAGTTTTGAGGTAAACTGGGTTTTGAGCAGCTGAAGGTTAATACATAAATCTCTATTTTTATTTACTGTTGTAGAGCAGTCATGGCAGTTTTCTAAAAACCTCCACTTACCCTGCCTGTAGTGCCGTGCTCCCCTCAGATTCCTCTGATAGATTAATAGAGCAGAGCCTGCTGTGAATGCAAGACACATTTCCTCACAGATTTGTTTGAAATATAAACTCGGGGCTTAGTTTGCTAAACATTTGTTTTCTTCCCATTTTGATATTTGGAAAGAAAATAGATAGCTCATAATTAGTCAAACATTCACTGGAGAATGAAATAACCACCAGTCCCTTTAATCTGTTGTTCAAAATTCTGCAGGATCTGGAGCTCTATAAATAAATCCTTGCTTGCTCTTTTTTATATTTGTACCAATGGCAAGAAATCCTTGACTCTAACTCGCTAACAAAGACTTTAGCAGTGCATTCGGAGGTGTGAACCAACAAGGAAAGTTATTATTTTTTATGACTTCCCCGTTTAAACAAAAGGAGGCAAAGTCTAAGACATTCAGATTTGTGACATCAAAGGAAGCGCTGCTCCTTATTTAATTTATATAGATTTAGATATTTAATAAGGGATCCCAAGCCATGTGTGGAAAACACAGAGCTGTAAACATTGACCAGCATTTCTTGGAGGTCACAGTTTCATATTTCAAAGGCTGGGAGTGAGGAGATTTCCAGCTGCACATGTCTCCTGGCCTGAAAGGGATCTTTAGCAGCTCTGGAAGTGGCAGTTCCAATGTCCTGCCCACCTCGGCTTATGGGAGAACTGGGAACATTTGCAACGGGATTTCAGGTGGGAATAACCCAACACTTCCAGGCTGAGCACACACACCACTCAGCTGCACCATTCTTTTATACATCTTCCTGGGATTTGTCCAGCTGGAAGTGTACAGGAATTACAAGGCAGCTCTCAGCAGTTGCTAACTTGCAGCAGTGAAAATGGAAGGTTTGAAATAATTGTCCACTTTCCTTTGGCACAAACTAATTCAGAATTTCAAAGTTCCAGTGACAGGCTGGAGTGCAACACTTCAAAAGTGCTCTTCCAGCAAATGGGAAATTGTTTTAATAAAATTTAGGGAACAAATTGTGAGTTCAACAGAATAACCTTCTACTCTAGACCTACTTGAACACCTGAGATGGAGAATAAATATTGAACCAACAGATCTGGGAACTGACCTGCTGCTACTTCATGTTTTGGGGGATGGGAAAGCTTGACGTTGTTCAGCTTTCTGTCTTCGATTCAAGCACACTGAAGCAAAATTCTTAAAGGCTAGTGAAGTTGATTATTTTTTAGCCCTTCTCAAGTTTGCAACTTCTGGGTGCCAAGAGGGTAATGCTGTGGTGAAGGAAATGAAATTCCTGTGTTACACAAATACTGCAGGGCAGGAGAAAGGGATGAGAGATTAGGCTGACCTAACTCATCTATCACACAATCCCAGAATGGTTTGGGTTGGAAGAAAACTCCAAGACCATCACAATTCACCCCTTGCCAAGGGCAGGGACACCTTCCACTAGCCCAGGCTGCTCCAAGCCCCGTCCAGCCTGGCCTTGAACACTTCCAGGGATCCAGGGGCAGCCACAGCTTCTCTGGGCACCCTGTGCCAGGGCCTCCCCACCCTCTTAGGGAAGAATTTCTTACCAAGATCTTATTAAAATCTCTTTTTTAGCTTAAAACCATTCCTCCTTGTCCTATCACTACCCGCCCATGTAAAAAGTCACTCTCCTCTAAGTCCCTTTCCATGCACATCCTCTGTACCTGCCACCCAAACCAAGTCACTAATTGAAAGATTATTTCTGGTCTGTAATAAACAGCACACATTATTCCCATTCATTATTTTGCATCAAGAATGCAGGCCAATTTGTATTATTTATGTGAAATTAGAACGTAGGGGGTGTAAAGAGTCTTCAGACTCGAAATTTGGCTGTTGCCTCACTGAGTAATTTGGTGTTTGCATTAAAGACTTGCTAACATTTCAATCAAGCAGGAGAGGTGATTGCACGAGGTCTCTGCCAAAGAGGTTCAGTGGCTCCAAAACCTGAGGGCAGACAAAAGCCCAGGAAAAGAAGTAACCAAAGCATGTTCTCCTAAACGCTAAGAATTCCAGAAGCCAGGAGCCTGTTTATGCATTTTAATCCATTGTTAGAGAGCTGGAAACTACACAAAAAGCTAAGGGCATTTAAATCCTGTTTTCTTAGAAAAGGTCTGCAGTTGACCAAGACAGGCTACAAAAAGAAATGCAAAATTTATCAAGAGTTTTTGACTTATATGGAATGAACCTAAAATACATTGAAAAATTCTTCTAAGTGGGTCTTGTGGGGAAAACACTCAAAATCACAGAGAGAAAATGATATGATTGGGGTATCTCCTGGTATCAGAAATCTGATGAGTGTCTGGAACCTGCTCTTCCAAAGCTCATAACCTACAGCTGAGGATATTCCTGCTATGGAAAGCTCACACTAAACCTGGCAGAGCGATGGCACTGAGCCCCCCCTGACAAAGGTCTGCAACACCAGGCTGGGACTGAGTCAATAAATAACCCCAGGCAGTGAGGGAATCAGATCAGTAAGGGATGACATTTGGGATTTGAGAAGTTTGAAGACGTAGGGGAAATGCAGAGGGTTTCTTTCCTCCCATCTCCATCATTAAAAACTTCTGGTTCCACAACTGCGTTCATTTGTTCAGGATCATTGAAAAAGTCTGATTTTCTTTTATATTTGTGGGATCAAGCAAAGGTCAAGGCAACTCCGCCCTGCAAAAATAGGTATTTTAGGATCATGAGAGCACTCTCATCAGCTCTTCAAGGTACAGAACTTCCGAGCTGCAGGGCTGGTCATTGGGAGGAATGCCCTGCAGTGATTTCCATCAGCCAGCTGATAAGCTTCCTACTAACACCATTCCCACAGGAAAAAGACCTGAATCCCAAGCAATTTTGGAACATCACCCGGGAGAAAGTATCACACAGCACAGATTCCAGAGCAGTAGTTTCAATCCTTGGGTTCTGTGAAAGGCTGGAGAAATTGGGGAGGGCTTTTTCTTGCACTTTGATGCACATGATGAGGAGCTGAAACCATGAGAGGGCAACACATGGGAACAAAAACCACGGTGTGGACAGCAGGGAGCAGAAGTAAACATCCATACCCATCTCTGCATGGTCAGGAGCTCCACTTGTACCCAAAATAGCTTTACAGGGCACCCTGAGAGTTGATTTCATCTTCAATCAACTTAAAACAGAGATAAACTGGAAAACATGGACACTGACACCTCTTTTTGCATCCTGGTCTCAGCTCACCTGCTTGAGACACCCTAAGTCAGGCTTGCTCTGTGGCTTAGGACAGAGCTCCCTGTCAGGACTAAAACATCCTGAAATGATTATTTCCCCAAGCTGAACCAACATTTATCAACCTGAAAGATGTTTCCCTGAAAAAGCACTGGGACTACCTGGTCATGAAGCTTTGAGCAGGCTGGGACAACAGTGGGAATATCAAATGTAGCAGTGCGAGGATATTTCACAGTTAGATTTGGGATGGATTTGGGGTGTTCATCTGCAACACCAGGCAAGGAGATGACAGCAAAAACCCCAAAAAGCAGAACATTAAGCCCATCTCCAGCCTTAGGCCACACTCTGGTTCCACAGAAACCAGGGGAAAAGCTGCAGCCATCTAATTCCTCCAGCACTTCCACTCAGCTTTCAGGAGAAAACTGAAGTGGGAGTAGCAGTAGTTTCACACATACAAAAAGAGCCCTATTTTTAAGAGAAAAAAAAGGGGGAAAAAAAAAGAAAAGGCTAAAGAAGCAGGAAGCGGAGGAGTAAATGACAGTGGTAGGGAGAAGAGATGTCTCCTTCCATTTAGACAAGCAGACATACTCTTGCAATTTAATGGATTAGAAGGACTCAGAGATATTTACTGTCTAGCCACGTAAGTACATTCCAGCTCTTGATTTGCTTTTAGCATCAAAACCAGTCATATATTACATCAGTGGGATTCTTGTTTGTTGAAATAAGTGAATAATTTGGGGAGTATATTCAATTCACTCTTTTTACATTCCCTTGTTTCATCTGGTCTCAATTTCCATGAGATGCTGTTTGGGAAGCTGCAGCTGGGAGCACGTGGCCAGCGAGACAGGTTGGTCAAGAGCTGACATCTCCACTCATTTGCTGGGCTGCATGTTAAATTAATAATGTTAATGTTAAATTAATAACATGCAGGCTGAGCTGTAACGAGCTTGACATGCGTCACTTTGGGGGGTTTGGTGTGCAGAGTTCAGGGACACGACTCAGCTGAGCCAATTTCATGGCTCATCTTTCATCCCCTCATTCTCAGCCTCCTCATCCCTTTGTCCTCATTCCCCTCCTTCAAGATGAGCCAGTTGAGGGGACTAAAATGGCACAAAACCTTTTTTTTTTTCTTCTTTTGGCAGTGTGGATTTTCTGCTGGTTTAGGGCTCTCAACTGGCTCCCAGAAAGGTCAAGAAATCAGCACAGAAAATAAAGCCCAAGCCAGGAAAAGAGGAAGGAACAGATTGCTGTAACATCAACCCTACCATCAGAGTACCTGGCAACGGCTTCACACTTGTTCTTCTCATGGAAAAAAAAAATGTAACAGTTCTGAAATAGGTAGAATCTTGTTTCTATTGCTAAAGCCTGCAACTTCTGAAGTGACAACCTTCTGATGCTCTGTGGAACAACCACCACGGCAACTTCCCCTAAAAAAATCTTAACCCATTCTTCTTTTTTTCTATGGTGGGGCTGAAAATTCAGCCAGTCAGAGATAGCCAGTAAAACAGAAACATCAGCCACCTAAATTCCCATAATATTGACTTGAAACAAAATACACCAGTGTTTACTCTATTGCTTTGGCGTGGGTTGGTTTGTTTGCAGTCAAACCGTAATTTATACTGGCTCCTCACATATTGATATGCTGAGGAAATAAACAGTAAATACTATTTCCAATCCATCTGTTTAACTTGTTAGAAAAACAACAGTCAGAGGCTTTTGAGAATTGTAGTTTTTCTGTACAAACCTAAATTGGGAACTGGAGTTTTGTTTTGCTCTGAGTGTACTGTGTGGGTTTGGATAGAGTGTGGCTCCAGCCTGAATTCCCAGCTCTGACTCCAGGTCCTGGCAGAGCTGAGGGGAGCTTGCAGGGATTCTGTGGAGGGAACCCACCACATCTGTGAGCCTGGCTGGAGCCATCCCACTGCTCCCTGCTTCTCTTTGTCTCACACATGGCTGCGACTTTCAGGGAAAACTCACCCACCTACAATGAGCTTTCCATGAACTTGGCTCCTTCCTTGTTCTCCTGCTGGCTCTGGAGTGGAGACTCAGCTGGGGCATGGAAAAGGGTTTTAGTCTTCAGTTCTTCACAGAGAAATGAAGGTATTGGTGTAACGTTTGCTCTTGAAACTCATCAGGCACTGAGCAGCTTTTGTGGGCTGCTCCGTCCTAGGGGCAGCACTGCTCTGAGGGTTTCAGCTGCACAGGGACACAGGGACACTGCTGGACAAGGAGCTCTGGTCAGGACAGGACAGCTGGACAGGGACACAGGGACACTGCTGGACAAGGAGGTCTGGGAATTCATCCCACTCCAGCCTCGTTGTGTTAAATAAGCCAGGATGGACAGGGCTGGGAGCAGCCTGCTCTCATGGCAAGGGTCAGGTTGGAAGTAGAGGGGCTCAAGGCCCCTTCCCATCCAAACCATCTTGGGATTCTGGGCTTCTGTGAAAGCTGATGCAGAGCAGCCCCACAGAGCCCTACCTTGGCATTTAAATGTTAAATGTTTAGACACCAAAGAGGGAACTTTGTTGGCTTGTCAAGCTACTCTACCCTTTAAAAAGGAAAGGAAGGAAAGAGGAAGGAAAGAGGAGGGGAGGGGAAAAAAGAAGAAGAAGAAAGAAGAAGAAGAAAGAAGAAGAAGAAAGAAGAAGAAGAAAGAAGAAGAAGAAAGAAGAAGAAGAAAGAAGAAGAAGAAGAAGAAGGAGAAGAAGGAGAAGGAGAAGAAGAAAAGAAAAGAAAAGAAAAGAAAAGAAAAGAAAAGAAAAGAAAAGAAAAGAAAAGAAAAGAAAAGAAAAGAAAAGAAAAGAAAAGAAAAGAGAAAGAAAAGAGAAAAGAAAAAGAAAAGAAGGAGGAGAAGGAACCTGCTTCCGTCAAGATTCATGTTCTGCTGAAAGGTGGGGAACCAAACTCCTTCCCTTCAGCCTGTCAAGTCTGAGTATGAGTAAAGCCCTGCCAGGGAACAGGAGAGAGAAAAGTGTTTGTTGACTCGTGTACAACAAGAGAGAACTATCAGCTTTTAAAGGCTCAATTAAGCTGCTTTCAAGATCTAGGCCAGCAAGTTAGTACCATGCTTTAAATATTAAAACTGTGGAGATGGATCTGAGCCTTACACTCCAACCTCGAGGTAGGTAATTTAAACCATCTGCACTGCAGAGCTGCTGCTGGAGCCAATAAAAATATTTCATAATTACTTCTTGCTTCCTTTTTTCACCAGAATCAAATATCATCATTGTTAAAGGTCAGGAACACTCCACTTTTCAACACTTGGAGAAAAAAATGCTTCTCTAGGTAGCCAGGAAAGAGTTTTCATAGCAGGAATATCCTCAGCTGTAGGTTATGAGCTTTGGAAGAGCAGGTTCCAGACACTCATCAGATTTCTGATACCAGGAGATACCCCAATCATATCATTTTCTCTCTGTGATTTTGAGTGTTTTCCCCACAAGACCCACTTAGAAGAATTTTTCAATGTATTTTAGGTTCATTCCATATAAGTCAAAAACTCTTGATAAATTTTGCATTTCTTTTTGTAGCCTGTCTTGGTCAACTGCAGACCTTTTCTAAGAAAACAGGATTTAAATGCCCTTAGCTTTTTGTGTAGTTTCCAGCTCTCTAACAATGGATTGAAATGCATAAACAGGCTACAGCTGTTGCCTTCCAAATTCTGACACCTCCTCCCTCCATTTGGGACTCCAGTCTCTATTTCTTTTTGTCTTTGACTTTTTGTGGACTGAAATCCAATCCTTTTGTCTGCATCTGCTGCTAAAAGCCATTTCTCCCCAGCCCCAGCCCCGTCCCCTTGTGTCTCATCAAGCACATTTACATTTGGCTCAGAAAATCCCAACCAGAGCATTTCATGCCCAGCCACAGAGCACTGATGAGAGGAGCTCTCTGCTCATGGCTTCTGGAATGACACATGGTGGGTACTCCATTATTTGGGGGGGAATCAAACAGAATCTTATTTTAAAATAAGGGAAATGCCCTTTTGAAGGCTTTAAAAAAATATATTAGCGGTTTTCTACAGTAGGCAAAAATTAAACTGCATTAGCATGCATATAAAAAGTGAAATTTTGCATTTATTCAGTGGGTTGGACATTTCTGTGAAGCTGCCTAAGCCAGTCAGGAAGGATTATCTCCTCAGGGAGGCTTTACCAAGGAGTGGCAGCCATTTGGTGCCATCAGCCTTCCCAAGGTGCCACGATTCCCTTGGGAGCAGCAGGAACTCTGGATCACCAGAATGTGCTGAAATGCCATTCATCAGCTCTGGAGCAATCCCGTCCAGGAGTGCCCAGTGACCCTGCTCAGGTGGCAGGAATGCCAGAGCAGCAGTGGGAGCCATTCCAGACTGGCTCCTACAAGTTCTGCTGGCTCCAGTTCAAGGCTCCCACTGATCATTCCTGTGGCAGCACGGGATAAACACAGAAAAACAACAAACCAAGGGGAAAGGAGCTCTGAGGAGCCCAGCCCTGAGCCACCGGGGATTTCACCTGGACAAATGGGAGCTTGGGATGCCAAACCAACAGGAGGAACAAGCTGTGGGGCACAGGTGCAGGATGCTCATCCCGAGGAGCAGCTTCCATCACCTGAACTAACTGTGCATCCCAGCTATATTCCAGCAGCTCACACATGAGGCTCCAGGAAAAATGAGCAGCATCAGACTAATGTGGAGCTAATGAAGGCAGTCAGGGCTGTCCCCCGAGTGAATTGTCACTTTTACCTTCACAGGAGCAGATGGGAGAAGCAGGCTCCTGGAAGCTTCTGTGGGAGTTTCCAGCCAACAGCTCAAGGACTTGGAGACCTTCAGCTTTCAAAACGTGGCAAAGAATGGACAGCTCTGGGTGTCTCCAGCTGACAGCACTGAATGAGGCTCTGATCCTGCACAGAACCTGCCAGCAGTGTCACTTGGGGCTGGAGCAGGCTTCAGGGCATTGTCACCACCGCCAGACACAGTGTCAGCCATGCCAGGGGTCATGAAGGCACCACGGAGGCCTCTCCACTGTAACAGGGATGGGCTCCAAGGCTGTGAGAATATCCCTAATCCACCAGCATTAATGCTGATCCAGCTCCAGGGCAGAATAAAATCAGGGAATGATTCACAGAATAACAGATTGGATGGGAAAGGACCTTTAAAAGTCATCTGGATAAACTTCTCCTCCATGGGCAGGGACACCTCCCACTAGCCCAGGTGGCTCCAAGCCCCATCCAGCCTGGCCTTGGGCACTGCCAGGGATCCAGGGGCAGCCACAGCTTCTCTGGGCACCCTGTGCCAGGGCCTCACTGCCCTCATGGTAAAAAACTCCATCCTGATATCCAATCTGAACCAACCTAAATCCTTCAGTTTAAATCCATTAACCCTTGTTCTGTGGCCTTTAACAGGTCCTGCTAAAAGTCTGTCTGTCCCCTTTCCCTTCCTTGCAGGCCCCCTTGAACAACTCAGAGGCTTCAATGAGCCCTTCCCTCTTCTCCTACTAAGAACATCCACCTCGCTTACACCAAACCAACCACCCAACAAATCTGATCCAGGATGTAAAAAATGTGACATCATTAAAAACCAGAGCCTTGAACATGATCTCAAGCACATTTGGCTCAGAAACATCGACCAGCCCCACGACGGTCCCTCCAAGCCAGCAGGCACAGTGAGGCCATGACATCAGCACAGCCTGGCACAGCCTCCTCCCTCCCGACTCCCCAGCCAGAGGAAGGCTCAGCTCAGCCCTTTAAAACATTCTTCTCCACCCACAGAAGCTGCACATTTCATCCCAGGCATTGTGCCCATGGTACAGGCAGCAAATTCCTCAGCTGGGAACAAAGGAGCAGCGCTGGCATCCAGCAGGGGTGGGTGGGCGAGGAGCTCCCTGTCCCCAGCCAGCCAGGAGATCCCACCAGCCCACTGCCCTGCGTCTGCTCTGGGGCCAAACCTTCCTCTGGCCAGGAGAAAACCAGGCATTCTTTTCCCTCATTTTCCCCTTTCCCACCTTTACACAGGCACACAGAATGTAAGAACTCAGAAATAATAAATACTCAGAGAAAGTCAAACGTGAGAGCCTCCTGACTTCTGTTTCTTTTAAACCCTTCTCCCAATTTCCTTTGTTTCCACTGTCCCCCTTTGCCATCACCTCTGCAGAATCCCTAATCTGAAGACATTCTCTATCACAGAAATCACCTGTACACCCCCTGGAACCTCTTATCCAGCCTTTATTTCCTGTGTCAAACAAAAGTTGGAAGCATCAGTGCCTTTTTCTGGAGATCTTTGGAATCTGCTGTTCTAAAAAATACTTGTAACCTTCATCACAAGCATCCATGCAACTCTCAGGTAAAAGAAATGAGTCTGTCCACACTATTTAAATTAATGGAAACACTGCAATACAGTATTTCCAACTAGCTATGCATGGAGCAGCAGAAGGAAAACTCTTCCTTCCCCTCTCTGG
Source organism: Irena cyanogastra (assembly GCA_013397155.1). Lineage (NCBI taxonomy): Eukaryota > Metazoa > Chordata > Aves > Passeriformes > Irenidae > Irena > Irena cyanogastra. The sequence continues at coordinate 65,800 of VWZV01014670.1, read as the reverse complement.
CCCAGACAGGCCAGAACTAAAACAAGTATTTGAGCCTGAGCTGCACTTCCTGAGCAGATCTTCCCAGCTGGGCCTAACTGATGTGAATGAGAATGTCTGGGTGATTTGAGTCCTTTTTCCTTCAAATGGCTTTATCTCTGAACTGACAAATAGAGAGAAGCAAAGAAGTGCTCTCAGGTCTGGCTTACTGCAGAGAACTGAGCAGCACCAACCTCAGAGCTCAGTCCCAGCTCTACTCAAATCCTTCTCCAAATGTATTTCTTCTGCTGGAACGTACAGAAGTAAAAGGCAGAAGACTCCAAAATCAATAAAAGGCAGAAGACTCCAAAATCTTCTAAGTCTGAAGTTGTGTTTGACCCTGCCTGGTGCAAATGTGACCCAGGAGCTCTGATGTGGCACAGAGAGATCAGAATCCAGAGTAAATTCTCTGCCTGTAAAATTCTCTAAGAGAACCAAAAATATCACAAAGCATTTATAAACTTCCTCAGCTATCCCAGATTTTTCAACGTTCATGAAAGTGTTGAATATTCAACCACTGGTGGGGGCTTCACAGAAATGGAGGTCATTTATTTCAATTTAATACCCAATTATCCTCTGACATCTATAGGTGTTTGGTTTTAGAAACAGAATTCTTTCAGAAAGTTCAGAGGAGGAAAAACTAAAGCTCCATATCTAAAGCAAGACTAAATATTGCAATCACTTTTCATGCATTTTTTAAATGTTAATTTTGTTTGAAGTCGTTATACCATTTCCCCACACCTATGAATAAATAATCCCATGCCTGGGTATATTTTATTTGTGTGCACAGGAAAAAATACAGCAATGAATCCTAATTCTTCCCTTCACCCTCCAGCAGGCTGCAAACACCCAGCAGACAGGAGCAAAAGGATGTGGGGTGGAATTAACGTTTATTTCTGAGAAAGAAGATTCTGGAAAATCCAGGTGAGAGATCACTGATGGCCCCATTTTTAGAGGCTGCTCCCAAATGGAATTTTTCTCTCCTGGGGGAGTTGATTAAACTTGTAAGAACGTTACTGAATTTTTCCTTTCAGAGACATTCAGAAGAAGAAGAAGAAGAAGCAAAAAGCTTCTCAAGGCAAGCAGAGTGAACCTGGTAAAAGTCTCTGCAAGAAAAATAGGAACCCTGTGGTCTCAATATTATATAAAAATGAAGGAAAGGAGCAGGGAACACTTTTCCCACTGCTTCTGGTGATCAAAGAGAATTAGAAGTAGTGAGCTATTTAAGAACCATTGAGAGCTGCCTGTAATGGCGCTCCTTTTGCCCAAAGCCAAACACTGAAAATTGAAGTCCACTTTCCAAGGCCTTGAAGGAGAAAAGACTGAGGAAGAAATTGGTAGACAGAATAAAATTCCAAGTGTCATTCTGGGAAAGCTGGGCCAGGGAAAAGTGTCCTTGCCCATGGCAGAGTGGGATGAGGTGAGCTTTAGTCCCTTCCAACCCAAGCCAGCCTGGGATTCTCAGATTCCATGATTCTGTGATTTCTCCTAAATGCCAGATTTCAGAAATAGAACAAATATTTAATCACCCAGCTCTGTTAACACATCCTCAAGCTCCTGCTCTCCCCGAAAATGAAGTGATTGAGCAATTCCCAGGGATGAGGCTCTGGAAAATCACCCTTCCCCCAGATTTCATGGGTGCCAAGTGTCACCTCCTGTCCCATCACTTTGGTCCTGGCTCATGCAAGCCCAGCATAGGTAAGAACCAGAGTGCATTAAAACAGAGCAGGGGGAAAAAAACAGATTCTGAGCTGTCTGGGGGACAGATTAAATTTAGTGCAAGAGCCAAGCAAGGGAGGAAAACTGTAACAGTTGGACTGCTGATGTCTCTGCTAAATCTCCCCCGTGCTGACCATTTCTGCCTTATTCTTCCTGGAGGCATTGTTGGGAAAAGAACGAGTGACAATATTTATAAAAGGCTGAGGGGGAGGATGAGGGAAGCACCAAATGTCGATTTACTGAGGGTGGAAGAGGCAGTCCTAACATCAGCCCTGATTTCAAACTGAGAGAGAGTAGTTTTAGGTTGGATGTTGGGAAGGAATTCCTCCCTGTGAGGGTGGGGAGGTGCCACAGATGCCCAGAGCAGCTGTGGCTGCCCCTGGATCCCTGGAATGTCCAAGGCCAGGTTGGACAGGGCTTGGAGCAGCCTGGGACAGTGGAAGCTGTCCCTGCTCATGGCAGGGTTGGGACAAAATGAGCTTTAAGGTCACTTCCAACCTAAACCATTCTGAAATTCGCTTTTATTAGCATCTCCCTGTGCTTCACATGTCACAGGATGCATTCCCAGGTCCCACCACCTTTCAGACTACAGCACCTATTAAAAAATGTCCTAAATATGTGGCAGAGACTGGCTAGAAAAATAGAAGTCAGACTGACATCAAGGACATGTTGCTACTGTTTCCAGACCAGGAAGCCAGGTCATTTTGGGTTCCCATAAATAGAAAGTGGCAAGGCAGAGAAAAAAAAAACAAACCAACACTCAGATTCTTGTTGCAAAATTTTTCTCCTCCTGTTCCTGACTTAATGCCAATGTAACCAACAGATTGACCTACAAGAGCTCAGATTTCCTTCCTGTTTCTTCCCTCCCATGTCCAAGCTTCAAACTCCTAGCTGTGTTATCTGCAAACCCTGCTGGAGTGCCATACAACGAAGCTGAATGTTCTGAGGCTGAATTCTGGTAATTTCAGCTCTTCCAGTCTGAGCCAGCCCCAACCCAACGCCAGCAGAGGTTCCATCAGCACAGCCTTGGCTTTCCAGGCAGCCTTCCTAAGGGAACAGGGCTTGTGGAGACACAGCAGCTCCCAGGCTGTGCCTCTGCTCTCCCACTCCACCAAGGATGTTTCTGAACCTTTAGTTCGTTTTAACCATGTTTAAGGAAAGGACAGAAATCTCCACGTCCTTAGGGAGGGTGGAAGGGAAGACAGAGATTCCCAAAGAAGAGCTCCTCCAGCTCTGGGCATCAGATTCAGGTTTGGGGTGCTGAGATTCTTAAATCTCATCTGGATTTGTTTTTTACTTCATTTGTTTCAGAGCAAGTCACATGTTTGACCTTATCCTGGTAAGGACCAAAATGATTCAAAAGGTCCTTGCTTGGTTTCTTTCTGAAAGAGAGGGGATTTAGGTTGGATATTAGGAAGCAATCTCTAGCCCAGAGAAGCTGTGGCTGTCCCTGGATCCCTGGCAGTGTCCAAGGCCAGGTTGGAGCAGCCTGGGACAAGGGAAGGTGTCCCTGGGCATAGCAGGGGTGGCACTGGATGAGCTTTGAGGTCCCTCCGAACCCAAACCATTCCAGGATTCTCTAATTCAGTGATTCAGTGATCTTGGATTCACTCAGACTCCACAACTCCTCGTGCAGAGCATTAAGAGAGCATTAACAGGACACCAACCCTGGAGCAAAGGCTCAAGGGTGACCCTGCAGTGCCCCAAGACACGTCCTGGAGGAAAGGCTTCACCTGCAAACCCACACTGAGGTTCCTGACCAAGTCTGAGCTCCCAAATCAAGATCCCAAATCCCCATGCTGGGAGAGCTCCTTTACCCTGCCACCACAAAGCCTCCTCCTGATTTAATCCAGGACAAAACAGAATCCTTGAGTGTATCCCAGTCAGAATGATCTCTGTAATCACACCCAGCTCGTTAGCAGAGGCACAGCCCAGCCTGGCAGCCCAGAACTGTGACAGTTCTGCCCTTCCCAAAGCCTGGAGAGAGATTTGATTTTATCATTAACTGCTAATGGCCAGCCCACACTGCAAGTCCTTTATTATTCCTATTAGAGCTAGCACAGCAAGCTGAGGTGACAGACAAGGACTGGAAAAAATAGCTAAAAGGTATCAAAAACCATACATATGCTCCAAGCTGCTGAAAAACATGTTATGGGCAGGCAGATATTTTTAGGCTGCCATAAACCGACAGGTGCCTACATTCTGCTACAAGTCTTTAATCTATAAAATTGGATTTACAGCCAGTGCTTGCAGAAGAATGAACGTGCCTAACAGCCACAAAGACCCACATTCTCTGAGCCTTTCACTGCCACAAATTTAGGGCTCCCTCAGAACTGTAAAGAAGAGTGCACGTGCTCTTTTTACATTTTCTCCAGGTTTTAATGGCCCCAGAGTAGGAATGGGGGGGGGTGCTGGATTTTTTTATTATTGTTTTGGGTTGAGCTTTCACTCCATCAAAGCTATAACAGCAGGTAACTTTTTCCTTGGAAAGCTGGCCTGGAATCAGGCTCTTTAAATAGCAACCAGTTTACTATTAACAGAATTTACCACTAATGACTCCAGCACAACCATTCCCAATGGCTGCCCCAGCCAGTGCATCTGTTTTGACTGCAAAAACAAAAACTCACCAGCTGCACAGAAAGGATTTTTGCTCCAGTCTGCAAACAGAGCAGCTTATTTCACCACAAATGCTGTCAAAGTCTTTGTCTGGCGGGCAGAAATCCGCCCCTGGTCGGATCTCTTCACCACTAACAAAGACACTGGGGAGGTTTGACTTATTACAGATAATATTTTGCTGTGTTAAATGACTTTAAATAATTATTGAGTTTGTACGAGCCTGAACACTCGATTATTGCATCAGGATGAGCCTCAAAAACAAGTCTGGAGTGGAACTCAGGGTTTCATACCCAGCTTCCTCTGTGTTCCAGACTGCCCAGAATCCTTTATCATGTGGATTTCTTTTTCCACATGTGCATAAATACCCACATACAGCCTCTTTCAGGCCCTAAAACACACACTTCCAACAGAGTGCTGAGCTTGGTTACTGCCTGGTTATGTGTTTGTAAATATTTCAAAGCCCAAAGAGCAGATTTCCTGTACTGCCTGCAAAACAAGAGTTCCTACAAGGACTCTGATAAACCTCAGGAACCCTCATAGGACAAAACACTTTTATTTCATGTGGCTGCACCAGTTCAATTCCTCGATTTACTTCACACTCCCAAAGAGTTTCTCCCAGTTAAAATTAACTCATGGCCTTTCAACTCCAACTGATGCTTTAACACATGGAATGTGCTGCAAGAAATTCCCTTCCCTCCCTCTGCAGGCACTGGGATGGCAGAGGGTCACACCTCCAGCTGCCCACGGTGATCTCTGAGGATCTTGTGAGATCCTGGATGCACCATTTTCCCATTTTTCCTTGGATCAGCACATTTCACCATTCCTATTTTCTATAAGCACCACTTTGTCCTTTATCAATTTGATTTTGGTTGTAATCGAGGCCATTTTTATGGCCTTACAAGTTACTGGAAGTGAGAAAATCGTTATATTTAAAGCAGGATATGAACCATTTCTTTTATACCTTCAGCAGTGTAACTTGATTTCCCATTAATAACATCTAGATTTAATGTCTTACTGGTAACTCTGCTTCAAAATAGGGAAGCTGAGTCACTCCTAAAGTTGAATAGCTTGGATAAATTCATCAAATTAGATTCCCAGCCCAGATTCCAACCACTACAATGCCCTGTCCTCCAAACATTTGTCCAGGAAAATTCTCTCACTGATATTAATTATTAAACTCTGCATGTCCTGCTACTCAAATGCCAAAGGGGAACAAAAGAAGAAATTACAAGTTCCATAATAAACTTAACAAACTTCTCCATGGAATCTGTGTCTCCTGTCTGACCTTACTATCCCTGAACTTGAAGGACAGCAGGATTTAGTAATTTAAAAAATAAATATTTATCCTTTAAAGTTAATCCTGCAAAAGCATCCCTCTTTTCTGTCCTTTTAGGAACTGGTTATTTATCCTCCCTGAGGAACTGAGCAAGAAATATCAATTGTGCAATTCTAAGCAGTGAAAAGAAAATGTTGGTTTGGTTTTAGCAGGAGACAGGAGCAACTATAAGAGCAAATCATTAGGACAAATCAGTTCCTTGATCCATAGCTGTGGAATGAAAGGGATGCATCCTCCAGCAGATTCATTTGAACACTGAAAAGAGTGAAAACAAAAACCCACAGAGCCAAGGAGGTCTCAAATCTCAGTGACAGAAAAAGATTCCAGAGAGAGCAGTGAGAACCAATATCCCAATAAAGGGTGTCCAGCTCCTTTAAAATCCTAATCCTTTCTTTTAAAATCCTACAGGACAACCAGTGGCAAAGAGAGAAAGGAATTCCTGAATTCCAAGAAGTTTCTGGCAGCGTGGCTCCTGCCAGGAGCACAAGGCAGCATTCTCAAGGCCAGGACAGGGCACCGAGTGTGGAGTCAGAGGTCAGCCCCAAGGAGGAGCAGGAATTCACTCCAGGAATGGTGATGTCAGCCTCGAGCACGGGATGGAGAGGATCCAGGAAACCCGTGAGCACTGCAGGAACACACATTTAACCCGGGCACTGGCAGGGAGAGCAGCGTGGAAGGGGCAGGGATCTCTGTGCAGAGGCAAGGCAGGCATGGCAGCAGGAGCTCAGGCTGGGAGCTGCAGGAGCAGGTCCTGCCCTGCTCGTTCCTCCAGCTGCCCCACCCAGCCCACAGCATCTGCACCCACCAGAAATCTGGATTTTGCATCCCCTTGGAGGCTGGGAGCATCCACACTGCCTCCCTTGGGCACAGAGAGCCCCTGCCTGGTGGGAGAATGATGGCTTCCATGGAATTCTTGCTCCTGGGAGCACAGAACTCTCCTGGTTTGGAACCTGCCACGCTCTGGTGCTCCCTTTGCACCCGTGCCAAGCTGGAGGAACCGGTTCTGGGCATCCACTAATTTCCACCTTCTGCTTTTGGAATTTTTTATGCCCACAAGAGCAGGGCTGAAGAGCTCTCCTGAGAGCAGGGAACAGCTGATCCTCAGTTCATGAAACCACAGCTCCAGCTTCCTTCACACAATGAAAATTCCAGCTCCCTCAGCCTCATTTCTCTCCTGTGCAATAATTTCACAGCTGCCTTAGCAATTGTTTCTTTCTGGAATTTCTGCATCAACAACTATAAATCCCTTTTTTCTTGAAATACCTGGATATTTATGAAATATTTCTTCCTTCCCTGCAGTTCAAAGTGAAAAATCTCACATTTTAGAGCCTGCAAGCACTTGTCCATGGCTGGCCCAAGGTGCAGGAGCCATCCCAGGTGGTTTGAAGAGAATGAGCTTAAGTACATCACAGAATCATGGAATCACAGGAGGGATTGGGCTGGAAAGGATATTAAAGCTCATCTAGTTTCATGGGCAAGGACACCTTCCACTATCCCAGGCTGCTCCAAGCCCTGTCCAGCCTGGCCTTGGGCACTTGCAAGGATCCAGGGGCAGCCACAGCTTCTCTGGGCACTCTGTGCCAGGGCCTCTCCACTTGCACAGCCAAGAATTTTTCCATAAGAAATGTCCTCCTATGCAATAGAATTCAGATGGAGAATGAGATTTGAGCCCTGATTTACAGAGCTGAAAAACAGAAGAGGAAGGAACCACACTGGTCTGGGAAGCCCAGAGCTGCTGCTGCTGCTGCCACCACAGCCAGAGAAGCTGGGAGCTCACAGGATGCCACCAACTTTCCCTACAACATTCTCACCTGCTGTTCCCTGCCAGTCACTTCCCCTTCCCTCTTCTTTATTCCGTGCATTGCTGTTTGTTCCACTGCCAATTATTTCCATCTTTTCATCTGTGGGTTACTTCACCAGATATCTTGATGTCTGTGGAGCCACAAGGTTTTGCTATCCCAGATGAACCTTTCAGATAATTCCTGGTTTCCAGCAGCATTCTCCACTCCCAAATGCATTCAGTGTGCATCAGGTTAGCTCAGGGAGATTATTCCTATTGATGTGGTGTTTATATCCATGTGCTATCCCAAATAAATCCTGGAGCCTGTCCTGTTTACAGGAGGTGAGCGCAACCAGATTCCAGGGTCTGGAATACAGGGATATACAGAAGGAAGTGCTCTGTTTTTCAGCGATAATGAAGTTTTCTCCTTTACCCTTCAGAACTCGGTGACTCTGTGTGGCAACACAAGCTTTTTGTGTTAAGAAAAACCATTTCTATATTTTTAGTAGACTGGCCTTCAATAGTGCATTATCTCCATTGCAACGATTTTCTAACCAGAAAACCTTTTCTGAGTCATAACAAGACACATTTATGCAGCACTCGGAGCAAATTGGCCAAAAACTCCCTGAACAATGAACACCAATCTTGAATTTCAGGAGGGAAGAGGACCTGGTAACAAGCCCCATCCTGCTCAAGAGCAAACTGAATATAAAACTCGGCGTCTTCGCAAATTCAGGGGAAGTGTTGCCCTTCTGCAGGGCTGAGAGCTTCACACTGTGCTGAGAATAAACTTGCAGACAGCAATGACAGCTGTGGGAAGGATGCCACGGAGGAAAATGTTCCAACCTTCTTCACAGCTGACAACAGGAGCAGTCACCCCCCAGAGCATCGCCCTGCTCAGGTACGGGGCCTCGGGCAAGGCTGGCCCTGGCAAGCAAAACAAAGCCAAGGTTTTTAAAGAGAAGCCAAAGGCAGGGTGCTCAAAAGCAGACTGAACTGAGAAATTATCAAATTCTGCATAGAGGTAATTCGTTGAATCCACAGCAGGCTTGTATCTCGCCAGGGAAAACAGGGAGGTTCAAAGTGATCTCCAGGAGTTATGGGAAAAAACAAGAGGAGGGGAATAAATGTATTTCAGGCATCTCCTGTCCCCAGCATTGATAAATGGCATATATCTGCACTGAGTCATGTCCATTGGAACTAAAAAAATAAAAATTAGCATCTAGGATCCGTGATTGTTGGTGCCCCTTCCCTGGAGATGTCCCAGGCCAGGCTGGATGGGGTTTGGAGCAGCCTGGCTTACTGCAAGGTGTCCCAGCCCATGGGAAGGGGTGGAATGGGATGGGCTTGAAGCTTTAAGTTCCATCCCAAACCATTCTGAGATTCTGTGATAAACTTTTTTACTAATTTCCTTAAAATCATGTTATAGATAGTGCCCTGTGACAGCCTCTGGGATTCCTTCTCACTATCCAATCTGGAAACTGCTGGTTTTTAATAAGATCAGAGACAGAAAGGGAAGAAATCCCGGTTTGGAACTCCTGGTTTGTGTATCATTATTTGGATGGAAGTGCTTGGAGCCTCAGCCAGGCACAGAAGCAGAAAACACCCCAGAAGGTGTGGCAGGAAGTTGTGGCCTGGTGCAGGAGAAAGTTCCTTGTCAAACCCTGAACCTTTGGAGATTCCCAGATAAAAGCACTGGAATCCAAGCCCCCATCCAGAGAACAGGAGTTCTCTATTGTGGGAGCACAGCCTTAGATTTTGGAGAGAAGCCACAGGACTTGGGGAGAACCTTCCCCTCACTCCTGGCTCTGGGATCTCCTGGACAGCTGCCAGACCCCTGCAGGATCCCACCCTTCCCCATGGAAGCAATCCAGCAGAAAAGGTGCTTTTGACCCCAGATCACACTGCAGCCCCCTCTGCCTGCACCGCCCCATCCAAGGGCAGAGCAGTGTCTGCACACAGAGCAAGGAATTCCTTCTCCCATCCTGGATCCAGCCCCTGCAGCCCTTCTGGGCCTGGAGGCTGCTCCAGAGGTGTTGGATCAAGGCCTTTTCTGACCCAGAGATGGGGCAACTGAGAGGTGATTTAAAAACTTTTATTCCATTTTCAGTCTAATGTGAAGGGTGAGACAATACAGATGTTACAAATCACACCATCACAATCAGAAGCCAACTATGTAAACCTTCTATCAAACTTCAAGAATTCTCTACAAATCCATTTCCCACACAGAGGCTCATTTAGGATCTGGGGATAAACATCCCAGGCTTTGCAGAACCACAGCAGTGCAGGTTTGAGGGTGCCCTGGGTGCCTTTGTTTACTTTCTGTGGGGTGATGTCAGCTTCCCTGGCACTTTCCCTTCCATGGCAGGAGCATGGTGGGTGAAGGAATGGCTGGAATGTGTTTGGTGGAGCAGTTTTCTGCTCTGCAATCACTTGCTGCTTCCTGTCAGACTGCAGAAAGGAGAAAATTAAAAAAAAAAAAAACCAAAACAAAACCCAGGCTTCTTTAAATATCTCCCGTTCAAAATCTAGTTTAGGATCCATTTTCTTGGGATAAAAGGATGTTTTCTTAATGGGAATTATGCAAATAAAAATACTTCTAATTCATTTTTCCCATTAATTTGCTCCTTTCTGCACTCGAGCATGTAGGTCTCCATATCTCCTCCATTATCTATTCCTGTGTACCTCGTTTGCAGAACAAAGAGATGGAAATTGTGGAGCCAGTTCTCCAGCCCCAGCAGTGTCACAGCCACATGAAGAGGCCCCACCAGAGCCAGCAGAACAGGATCCACAAGGAATAACCTCAGGATGAGGGAGTTCCCTCCCTGAGCTTTCTACTGAGCCAACGGAGCAGCTCTGCAGAGCTTCTCCCTTGTAAGCAGGGCAAGAGGAGCTCCAAGATATTCCTGCTCTTCCCAGAGGCAGGAACGAGCCCTCCTGCCCGAATGAGATCTAAAATCCAATCATGGAATGGTTTGGCTTGGAAAGCACCTTCAGAGGACCTTCAGTTGGACCTCCAGAGGTCCAGCTCCAATTCTCAGGCATCTCTTCTCCTTACTGGATAAGCAACACAAACCCAGCCTGAGCTCTGTCAGTGCCACCAAAAGCCTCACAAAAAATCAGAATGTTTCAAAGCCTTCTGTTCTCCTTTCGCCTCCTTTTCCTCCCCTCTCTGTCAACAAAATCTGTTTTCTGCTGTGTTTTCTGATCCCTAATTACAATTAATACAAGATTTTTTTCATTGTGGTAGCAGCTAAATCTTTGTATCTGGTACAATGCAAGAGCAGCTGCCCTCAGCTGTTTAACCCTTCTGGCTCCCACAGCTCAGCACCCTCTGCCTGAAAAAGATCCAAAATCCAATGGAATCATGGAGTGGTTTGGATCAGAAAGGATCTTCAGAGGTCTAACTCCAATTTCCAGGCTGGAAGCATCTCTTCGCCTTACTAGATAAGCAACACAAACCCAGCCTGGGCTCTGTTGGTGCCTCACAAAAAATCAGAACATTTCAAAGTTGGGATTGCTGTTCCTCAAAAAGAAGGAGCATATTTTTTAGGGTAAAAAAGCCTTCTGTTCTGCTACAATTAATACAAGAATTTTTTTCATTGTGGTAGCAGCTAAATCTTTGTATCTGGTACAATGCAAGAGCAGCTGCCCTCAGCTGTTTAACTTTAAACCCCAGTTTCTTATTGCAAGCTTTCCAGTTGCTCCATATCCAGCATTTTCCTCCCTTAGCTGACATCTGAAATTCGTCCCTGATTTACAAGGCTCCAGCAGGCATTTTTAGATGTATTCCTTAAATGTCATTTACAGAGGTTACTGCCTTGGAATATCTAAAAGCAACTGCAGCTGTATCTCCCTAAAAAAAGAAAACGAGTTCCATTTATATTGTATTCACGACACCAGAACCAAAAGCATCCATGGATTCCAAATTATTGAAGGATGTGCCTATTTTTGCTCCCACTATAATTGTGAGGAAAATAACCACCCCTCCCCAAAAAAAGGGGAAAAAAATGTAGTGACATATTTCATAACAAGCAGTAGAGTTTTAAACCCCCATCCTATTTCTTGTTGCTATTCCAGCAGGATTTTTCAAAACACAAAGATATTGGAGAATCATGGAGTGATTGAGGTTTGGAAAAGACCTCCAAGATCATCCAGCCCAAGCTGTGCCCAATCCTCACCTTGTCCCCAGCCCAGAGCACTGAGTGCCACAGCCAGGAATTCCTGGGACACCTCCAGGGATTCTCACAGAGTTTTTACATCCACTCGCTGTGCCTTTGCCTTTATAAACTGGGATTATTTTGTGAAATTAATCTCAAAGATAAAACTCCAATTTAAATCTTAACCTGTTGGGCACTCAGTTTCCCTCTAATTCAGGGTTAAGACAAAATTCTAATTCTACAGGCACCACCTGAGATTTAGATCAACATTTATCTCTTCCATCCTTGATGGAACCTCATCTATTTCAAACCAAGTTGGTCTAAAATATTGGATTTTTCTATTTTTTCTACACTCCACAATGATCTGTGCCGATTTTACCATTTGCATTCAAAGGCTGACTTCAGCAGTATTTAATCTGTTTTATTCATTTTTGCCACGATTATATTTCAAAAAAAGACCACTTATAGACAGAAAACCAATTCTTCCCAAGATCACATGTGATTTCCACATCCACAGATTTTTTTTCATGCCAGTATTTGTCCAGTCAAGTGTTGAAATATAATTTTAAACCCACTACCATACTCAACTCCCATAGTGGTAACAAGCACAGTGTTTGGCCCAGGAAAGCAGAAAAATGGGAAATTTCCCAACTGAAAATGAGGGAAATCTCCGGGAAAAGGAGAGGAACAAAAGCATTTCCAGTGAGGAAAGGTTCTGGAAGCACCCAGCAAAGGCACACAGAGATGCAGAGCAAAGGAACGTTCAATAATGTCAATATTAAAGCTTTGCTGGGCTGAGGGAGAGAATTCCAGGAGGTTTGGGATGGTCCTAAGGGCAGAACCTGGCCGTGACACGGGATGTGGCTTTGGGATGTCTGGTGGATATTCCTGTTCCACGTCCTGGGGGAAATCTGTGGGGTTTTCACTGACCTCCTGGTTAATGCTGAATGAATAAACTCTAACTAATAATTCTAATTAGTAGTTAATAATTCCAGTTAGTAGAAGCTAATTCTGGGACGAGGCAGGAGGTGAAGTCTGATCTCACTGAGGATTTTACCGCAGACAGGGATGGGAAATAAGGAAGAAGTGGAGGGACAGCAGAATTAGGGATTAACAAACTACCTAACACTGCACCTCCAACACACAGCAGGTCCTGGCAGCTCCTCAGCGCCAGGATCAGGGAACATCCCAAGTTGGGAGGAGAATTCCAGTCCAATCTTCCTCTCCAAAATCCACCCCAATTTCTTCACAGTTAAAACCAGCCAGGCCCTGAAGACCTCTGAGGCACTACACAACATTTCCAAGCGACTCTTCCCCAGCCTGGCTGTCTAACGAGGCAAAAGGATATTTTTAAATGCCCATGACACCATTAGCCAAGTTTAGCTGGGCTTTGGGTAAATAAACAGAACAAGCAGGAGTTAATAGACAGATCCCCGAGCGCACGGGAACACCACCTACGGATCCATACAACATATGGAACTTGTTGGGAGAGGAGACTGCATCTCCATCCTCCACAACAACAGTCAATAGCAGCTATAAATACCCCCGGGTTTGGCACATATTTGGGTTTTTTGTCGTTGGGAAGGTGGGAGAGCCTAAACAAGCGTGGCTGCGGCGGGGAAGTCGCTGCTCGCCGAACGTGCCGGGATTTCAAGGCACAGTTATGCAGATTTGTTCACACAGCCCCACACCCCCGAGCCTGCACAGATTTCTCACTGCTGCCCCTGACCCCAGCTCAGATAATCTATATTTTAGTGCTGCAAACCAGACTGGGAGGCTTCTTCTTGCTGACTGTGCTGAAAATCCAGCTCCAGGCTGCTTGCAAACACCTTTTAATTGCTGTAAATGATGCCTCAGGTTTGGCTTTTCTATTTTCCAGACTCTGTGCTGCTTTAGTGTGCACTTCTGAGCTCCATATTCAGTGTTGCTCAGCTCTCTGCACAGAGCAGGGAGACAAAACAATTCCTTCTCCAGCTGGGGACCAAGGACAAATGATCCAAATCTCAGCCCAAGAGCACAAACACCGTGGGCTGGAGAGAGAAAAACAAGCAGGGTGGGAGTGCAGAAGCTAAAGCTGGAATTGGACAATTCACTCCAAGGTGCAAATGGAGCAGAACTGATCACAGTGACAGAGCCCGTGCCCGGGCGTGCATTTTGTGCCCATTTTGGTTCCCCTTGGGTGCAGCCCTGGCTGGGCTCTTGTGCTGCCCAAGGTGGATCCATGGAGGAAATCCTTTCAATAAATCCCTGCTTTATTCTGGAACTCTGTCCAGCCCCTGCTCCAGCTCAGTCTTCTCAAGGCATCATAAAGTCCCCCCATCCTTCCATAAAGACAACAACCAACAAACTCAGTGCTCTGTGAGAACCAAGACACAGATTTCTCCACTGGACATTGAAATAATAGAATAATGATGGCAATAAACTGTCAGGAACTGCAATCCAGACAAATACAGAGGCTTTAATTTTCCTCTTGCAGCTCCAGCTCCCATCCCAAGCAGGCGGCAGCGCCTACTCACAGCTCCTTGCACACATGAGCAGCTGCTCAAAGGTTCAGCTACTCCCCATGGAATTCTCTTTACTCTGGCCTTTAATGTCCTTTTTGTACCTGCACTCACCCCCACTGCACACTTAACAACCTTATTCCTTCTTTTGATGTTTATATTCCAATATATTTTCTCCCACAGTTCTACAGAGCAGGCCCCACGCTGTGTTTATTAGAAGCCTGGTTTACAAACAACTGGTTTTGCTACAATTAATGAGAAAAAGGGGAAAATCAGGTGGATTTGGTGGGAATATTTTTGGCAACGCTTCTGCCATGATCACATTCGACAACACACAGTCCTCACACCAACCCAGCCCCAAAGTCCTACAGGGTATTTTCCTCCACAAATCCAATTAGTATTAATTGGAGGCACATCCACGTTTGGAAAGAGAAACACACACTAAGAAGTGATTTATCAGAGTGGGATTAGTTACCTCTATCAACCACCAAAATGTGATAAACACCAGGCAGAATTCCATGCTGAGATTATTCCCTGCTCAATTCCCTGTGCTCCAGGATGAGAGCCATCAGAAGTTGCTCTTGCCCTTGAAATGATCTCTTTATAGAAAAACTTTCTTCAGTCATCATCAGATTTTCTTGTCATTTCTCTAATCAGCACATGCTGCTGGAAAACTAATTTGGGGAAAAATACATATATATATCCACAGACATTAAAATCCACCTGCTGACTATATATAGATATACTTAACATTTCAAAGTAAATGATACAGCCACACAGAAGAATCTCTTCATGGCTTTCAGACCCTTTTTGCTAATAAATCACTAATTCTGAAACTTTATTCATGAAAAACAGAAGGGGAAAGAAAATGAGTCTGGTTTATTTTAGGAAATGTAAAGGGAAGGAGGTAACAATGGCTCTGGGATGCCTCCCTGCCTTTCCAGAAGGATTTATTTCAGGATTTGTTGGAAAACATTCCAGTGCAGCTTGAAGCTGGGCTTTGTGGCAGTGGCTGGTGTGAACTAATATTAATTTTGGATTTTTTTTAAGTTGGTTGTTGTTAGAAAACTCTTCATAGGGCAGGTAAACCAGGCATCCAAAACATTGGCTGCTTATTTTTAAACACTGAGAGGACAAACCAATATGAAAAAAAAAATTAAAATACCTACATTGATGTCCCCTTCTTGAAAATGAGATTCAGAAATTAGTCCAGAGACCTTAAGTGAAGTTAAAATTTAAAGGAAGTAACAGAAACTGGGAGTGGGGCATAACATCAGTTAATTGTGATTGTATTTTATACATATATATTAAAAAGATAGGATAAAGATATGATAAAGATGGAGAACAGAAAATTTTTCACAAATCATAAAACAAGAACAGAAAATCTATGAAAAAAAAATGGAAAAAATCAGTTCTAACTACAACCTATTGATGGGAAATTCCTGAGCAGCAGACAGCTAAAGATGGCAAATACTGAATTTTAAGGAATTTCTTTCTCAACCTTCACGGAAAAAAACCCAAAAAGGCCCTGAATGTAAGTGCTAAATGCAGTGTCACTCTGAGATTGTCAGGGACTGCAATAAATAGATTTTCACACCTGTTTTGAACCCCACATCCAAAGGTAATAATGAAACCCTATAAAATTCCCCTTCCTTCCAAGTGGTGCCACAAACAAAAGGGAGACAAAGAATTCTGGAAAGAAGCATTGCAGCATTTTTATTTTTCATGAGAAAGAGGAAAACTGTCTCCAAACTCATTTTAACTGAATTTTTCAAGGCACAGAACTCTTCCCAAAACTTTTTGTCCAGGTAGAATCAGTAATCCCTCCCAGCAAAGAATTACTCAACCAGAAATCCTTTCTCAATAAATGTTTAAAGGGGTTAGAAAGAGAGACAGAAATTTATTTTTTACACTAAAACATGCTCCTAAATACAAGGAGTGTTTCAGATCCAGATTTTATAGCAGAGCTAAACTAAAAATTCTGCAAGTTTATAATGGAAATGCTGACAGCCCCTAAAATACAGCAACACCAGAGTGTGTCACTATAATAAAGTGGCATTTAGGACTTTTTTTTTTTTTTGCTAGACTTTGATTCCTGCAAAGGTCACATTTGAATAAAACTATCAGTAAACCTCATTAAAAGTATCAGCTCTGCCAGAAAGGCCCTCTTTTTATTATCTTTTTTTTAACCTAACTTGCACAGTTTTAAAGAAGAAATTGGGTTTTTTCTGATTTTTTTTTCTCCTGCATCACTGTGGATGGAGATGCACAGAGGCCAGAGGAGGATGCAGGATTTCCCTGGAGCTGAATTCCCAGAGGATGGAGCTGGGTGTGGGACACAGAACCAGGCAAACCCTCTTGGCTCTGGCCCAAGCCTCTTTTCTCCCTGATTATATCCCCATGGGGTGCTTAGGGAGCTTAAACACCAACAGGATTTCCCGCAAAAGAAAGGAGTGCCAGAGGTCCCACAGCCAAAATTCACCATCAGCTTTGCACTAAAAGGAAGCAGATTTCAGGGCACACCTGCCTTTCTTTGCTGCCTTTCCACCAGAATCTGGTCATTTCTCATGGAAAAGTTATTAAGAGTTTGTTTTAACCTGTGGAAGAACTAGGAGTTCTGCTTAAAATTCAGTTTGTTGAGCGCACTCAGCTGGAAAATTCAGCAGAATTTATAATTTAAAATTTAGAATTTAAAATTCAGAATTTAGGATTTAAAATTTAGGATTCAGAATTCCAAATCCAGGCATTGGGACACCAGCAGGGCTCCTTTTCCCAACAGGCTTTCAATGCTCTGAGATTTAACACAGAGAGATTTAAACGTGGTGATGTGGGGCTGCTGAAATGAAATGAACACCTGTTTTAGGATGCCTCACTCCAGGGATAAACCCACAGTCCTCGGCTCCTTCACTAGCTAAAGGAGGAGGCAAATATCAGGGAGTCACTCCCAGGAGCTGGTGGGCTGGATGGAATTTCCCAGGGCTTCAGAGGAGTTAAAAACCAAACCAAACAAAAAAAATAATCACACATGTAAAACTATTACTACAAATTCTGATGACTGTTTGACTTTTTCTTCTTCTTCTAAGGATTTAGTATCTAATACCAGTTTAAAACATCCTATTTTCATACTGGAAATTATGGAAACTGCAGTGAGGAAAGGCACAAAATGCCTCTTATCACTGCTCCATGTGGCACTTTCACAGTGCATTCTCCCAAGTGGGAAAGCTGGAAAAGGAGGACTCACAAATGCAAAAGTACAGTATTTATGGGTCAGGGGTGGGAAAAAACCCTACCTATATACATTGAACTCAGATTTGCTGTGTACAACATTCTTAGAAAGTGGAAGAGAGTAATTTTTAATTTTGTATAAATTACCTGAATCTAATAGCAAATGTCTGTCCTCACTGGTGCATCCCAGTGCAGTTATCTGCAATTCCCATCCCTGGCAGTGTCCAAGGCCAGGCTGGACAGGGCTCGGGGCACCCTGGGATAGGGAAAGGTGTCCCTGCCATGGCAGGGGTGGAGCTGGATGAGCTTTAAGGTCCCTTCCAACCCAAACCACTCCAGGATTGTGGGATTCATTTTTCCACCATTCTATCCCTCCCAGAAGTGTAATAAAATATAATTTCAGACTCTGCACATGGCAGCTCAGGCTGAGCCCCACTGACTGTGCAAACCCTTGGCTGCGTGGGTGTGACGGGCTCAGAAAGGCCTCCCACGGAGAGAAATAAGAGATCACAAGTCTCCAGGACAAACCCAAAGTCATGGGACAATCCATTTGATTAATTAAGGAGCACATGGCATCTCTGCCTCCCACATTAGTGGCTGCTGCTGGTTTTGCAGATTTTGCACGGTGTCTTTGTCCTTCTCTTCTGTCCCCAGGCAGGGATGGCTCTGGGCTGGAGCCACCAGCAGTGCTGGGGTCTCACCCACTTCCTCTGCCACTGCTTTTTCCACGCTCCCCAAGGGAACCCTGCTGACCAAATCAAAGGCACAACTTCCTCCTCCTGCCTCCCTCCCAGCCCTCTGCCATCACCACACAGAGGGGAGAGGTGGAGGCACCGCAAGCTGAGCACCAGTGGTTCTTGATGGTATCAGAACAGCCCCAGACAGCCCCGTGGTCAGAGACAGGAGACTCCTGTAACTGGGAAATCAGGAGCAGATGCCTGTGGTAACTGGGAACTCAGGATCTCACTGGGTGATACTCAATGGGGGGCAGGAATCACCAACAGCCCACAAGCCCCATACGGACAATTCTCCTCCACTGTGGATACAGCTGGGAAAAGAGGTGGATGCTCCATCCCTGGAGTGTCCCAGGCCAGGCTGGACAGGGCTTGGAGCAGTGGAAGGTGTCCCCATGGCAGGGGTGGGATGGGATGGGCTTTAAGATCCCTTCCTGATGCCTCAGGTTTGGCTTTTCTATTTTCCAGACTCTGTGCTGCTCTAGTGTGCAGGTCTGAGCTCCATACTCAGTGTTGCTCAGCTCTCTGCACAGAGCAGGGAGACAAAACAATTCCTTCTCCAGCTGGGGACCAAGGACAAATGATCCAAATCTCAGCCCAAGAGCACAAACACCGTGGGCTGGAGAGAGAAAAACAAGCAGGGTGGGAGTGCAGAAGCTAAAGCTGGAATTGGACAATTCACTCCAAGGTGCAAATGGAGCAGAACTGATGACAGTGACAGAGCCCGTGCCCGGGCGTGCATTTTGTGCCCATTTTGGTTCCCCTTGGGTGCAGCCCTGGCTGGGCTCTTGTGCTGCCCAAGGTGGATCCATGGAGGAAATCCTTTCAATAAATCCCTGCTTTATTCTGGAACTCTGTCCAGCCCCTGTTCCAGCTCAGCCTTCTCAAGGCATCATGCCAACCCAAACCAGTCTGGGATTTGGGGATCTCATCTCATTCCCTCCAGTAGCTACAGTCAACTTAGTATTGGTGGGGATTTTTAACCCCTCACATTTATGTTTAAGTTCAGCACTATTTCTAAATTTCATCTGCAGGATCTGTAAGTCATTTCAAGATAAAGATAATTAACAGTGCTCCCAGAATATGTATCCTTTGCTTCACATAAACTTACTGCATAAATTTTTTCCCCTAATCTCTCCTAAAAGTTCTCTTGCACAGGTAGATTCCATCTGCATTAGGCTATTTTTTCTTTAATATTTTTAATTAATAAACACTTTTCCACAAGCTGAGTGTCCTCATTTTGTTATTTCTTGCTTGTCTTTTGATCTGTATGATTTCCTGCTCACTTTCTGCCTCTCCTGTGCTAATTACTGAGAACTGCTAATCAACTTTGGGATCGGTTCTGGTCAAGACAGAGGGAGCAGAGTCAGCATTCCAGACCTGGAGCCATCAATAAATCTGGGAGAGGAGGCAGCTGATAGCAGCTCAGGCCTTTTAGATAAGATGTACCACATTGCATAGGGGTGTGGGGAGATGCAGAAATCCCACAGTGACACATCCCAGACAGAACCACCAGGACAGTGCTCCATGGAGTTACACACGTGCCATGCCAGGACAGAGTGTTCCTCACAAGGACATGCCTGGAAAACCAGGGAATTGTGGAGTGGGTTGGAAAGTGACTTAAAGATTTTATTGTGCCACCCTGTCCCATGGGGAGGGACACCCCCCACTGTCCCAGGCTGCTCCAAGCTCTGTCCAGCCTGGACATTCCAGGGACTCAGGGGCAGCCACAGCTGCTCTGGGAATTCCATCCCAGCTCCTCCCCACCCTCCCAGCCAGGAATTCCCAATATCCCACCTAAACCTCCTCTCTTCCAGTTTGCCCCCTTTCCTCGTGCCCTGGCACTCCACCCCACACACATACAGCATATTTGCTTTGGATTTCCCTGCTTTTTCCAAGTGCAGACAATCCCTGCCATCCCATAATTCCTCCCACTCCCTCGGAGTGAAACTCAGCTATTCCATTAAAAGTGCACATCCTTGTAAATGTTTCCGGATTGCTGCTGCAAGGGAGCTTTTAATAAATCCCCTCCCAATAGCTGTGAATGCTAATAGAAATAATCAATTCAGCACTTAACACTTCAATCACAAACCGTATTTTTAGCCTATCACTGATAGCCATGTTACAAAAACAGAAGTCTGTTCTGTTCCGTGCTTTTCTGGTGGAAACAGTGCCAGAAACAAGCAAAGAATTTAAGCTTTTTCCTCTTATTTACTTGCTGTATCTCAGACTAAAATAATAACACAGAAGCTCCACTCTGGCTCCACTGTTGTCGTGGTGAGTGTTTAGAACGTCAGGCTGGCAACAAGGTAAATATTTAGTGATTACTTGGATTCTCTTCAGCAGTGATATCCTCTGAATTTAATTTTTTTGGGTGACATTTGAAACTATTTCAAATCCAGATTGAAGTTTTATTCCATCATATCTCACTATTTTTTTGTTGTTGTTTTCCTTCTTGGAAACTGATACGAAAAAGCCACGAGCTTTTGTTTTCTGAAGGTTTCTGAACTTATTATTTCCACACATAAACACATATGTGAATATCTCATTTTAATTAGGAGAGCTTAATATTCAGGGCAGCTCAACTGCCTTGTGCAAGGAAATGACTCTTGTAGCAATCACTGATTCTCTCTGCAGCCCCATCTACATCTTGATTCCAGCCCTGAATTAATGACAACCATGTGCCTTGCTGCACTGGAGTCAGGGAGAGCTGGACAATCCACGGCTTGTCCAAGCAGAGGTCAAGGCAATGTGGGGTGTTCAAGTTTCATGTAAGGATTTAAAATGTATCTGGCAGTGCCTGGAGTGAATTCCCACTGGTTTGAGACGTTTTTATGCCAAACTAATGGTCTATGATCAGGTCCAGCTGAACAAGGCACACCCAGAGCAGAGCAGAGTGGAAATTCAGAAGTTCAAGGAGGAAAACTTCCTCAAGAAGAAACAAATTCTACAATCAGAACTGCAGCTCCAATGAAGCCCAGTTGTCCAAGCAAGAAGCCCTTGGATGAAAGGCAATTCAAACTTCTGGTTCAGAATTCGTCATGAGAAAAATGCAAACAACCACATTTATTCAAATTTGGCTTTTCAGTACTTGAAGGGGACTTAAAAAGAGCTGGAGAAGGACTTTTTACATGGGCAGACAGAGACAGGACATGGGGGAATGGATTCACACTGAGGGGAAGCTTAGCTTGGATATTGGGATGGAATTTTGGCTGGGAGGGTGTGGAGAGGCTGGGATGGAATTCCCAGAGAAGCTGTGGCTGCCCCTGGATCCCTGGGGACGTCCAAGGCCAGGCTGGAGCACCCTGGGAGGGTGGAAGGTGTCCCTGCCATGGCCGGGGTGGGATGGGATGAGCTTCAAGGTCCCTGCAAACCCAAATTTGTCAGTGGCTCCATGAATGGATCACAAGCTCCAAGGCATTACTTTTATCATGTCCCCTTTGCACAAGGAACCCGGCCCCTTCTACAGCAGGGACACCCTCCACGTGCACAAGGCCAAAATCCAGAGCTTCTGGAGCAAGAACCAAGATTAATTATTCCAGAGACGCTGCCTTCCTCATCTCTGATGCATTTTTATTGATTACTCTAAGTGAACATCTCCAAACAATTGATACCGAGATTTTAACCACCAATAAATACAACTGCGGGAGGAAATAAATTTAAACAACCTCCAGCTAGAAAAATCCCTTTTTTTTTTCCTCCCTTTTTTTTTTTTCGAATTTGTGTTGAAGCCATGCCTGCAATAACTCTTAGTGCACCAGGAGGCCCAGAGCTGGTGAGGCTGAATTACACCCAAGGCATAAATGCATTCCCACTCTCCCCGTGCCTGCTGGCGTCAGGAGTCTGACTCAGAGCCCTTAAGTGCAGCGAGGTCAATGCCAGCCCTCACCAGAGTGTTCAGCCACTCTCCCAGACATTTTAATGTATCTATTAAATTTCTGCTTTATTAACCTTAGCTAAAACCTACTGTAATGACCCCACGTCAATTAAAGCGGTTCCACAATTCCTAGACAAAGTTAAGGAGGAGGAAAGAAAGGGGGAAAAAAAAAAGAAAATAAAAAAAGGAATGCATTTGCGTATTTTCCAGTCTGAGCAGGGAATGAGGAGAGTGGGATTGACATTTCTTCCGTGGGATTTCCGGGATCTGGGAATGCAGGGTGGTGTTTGGCCTGCCCCACACCCAGCAAACGTCACCTGAGGAAACAGGCCCTGGGACAATGTCCTCGATTTCCGTCCCAGCCAGCCCCACTCCCGTGTGGCAACAAACCCCCACACCCGATGTTCCTGAGCAAATTGACAGTGAGGGACAAAGAAGGACAAGGAGGGACAAAGAGGGACACTTCCTGGACACTTTCAGGAAAACTCTGTCTGGCCCGTGGTTTGTCCCTTTAGGCTCGCAGGAGGGGTTGCCCTGTTGCATTTTTCCCAACCTGGAGACGATTTCCATAAGGAGGAAACAGAAAAGAGGATTTTTGTTCAAAGGCCTTCAGGGGCACTGATGCAAAGATGTCCACAAAAGGCCCTGAAGGCCTTCAAAGAAAAATCTTCTTTTCCGTTTTCTCCTTACTAAAATCATCCCGAATTTCATCTCCAGGTTGGGAAAAAGGCAACAGCATAAGGCAGGTATTGATCAGCAGCACTGATCTGGGTATTGATCAGCAGCAGTGATCAGGTATCGATCAGCAGCAATGATCTGGGCACAGGATGTGGGTATTGATCAGCAGCACTGATCTGGCATTGATCAGCAGCACTGATCTGGGCACAGGATGTGGGCATTGATCAGCAGCACTGATCTGGTATTGATCAGCACTGATCTGGGCATTGATCAGCAGCACTGATCTGGGCACAGGATGTGGGCATTGATCAGCAGCACTGATCTGGTATTGATCAGCACTGATCTGGCATTGATCAGCAGCACTGATCTGGGCACAGGATGTGGGCATTGATCAGCACTGATCTGGGCATTGATCAGCAGCACTGATCTGGCATTGATCAGCACTGATCTGGCATTGATCAGCACTGATCTGGGCATTGATCAGCAGCACTGATCTGGCATTGATCAGCAGCACTGATCTGGGCATTGATCAGCACTGATCTGGGCATTGATCAGCACTGATCTAGGCACTGGGTCTCTGCTCATGGGGTTTTTTCCCCCTTCCCTGTCCCCACACAAAAGGAGCTCCAGCCTAACTCTGGTAGATTTTTACCCACCCAAGTCATCCCCATGTCCTAATCCCACACTTTGCTGCTGGCTGGATTTGAAGGCCCAGCCCAGGGGTGAAGCTCTGCCCCATGGCTGAGCTGGGCACAGCCACATTCCCAGCTTTTCCCAGAAAACAGAGCTGCTGGAGGATCTCAACCTGCTTAACCCCCTTTACGTGCACTAAGGAAAACCTTTCACAGAGAGTGAAAACTCAGGAAAATAAACATTTTCTTCTTGTCTCAGGCTGACAAAAATACCACCCCAAATTAAAAAATACCAGGAATGGGGAACTGAGGAGGATCAAACTCCCATTTGACACAAAAGTCTGGGGATGTTTCTTCTCCTCTTCACCTTTTTCCATGTAAATATCACCTTTTGCAAATGCTACTCCAGCTAAAATAAAATTTGGACCTGAAAACTGTTTGTCAAAGGATTATAAAGAATTTATCCTATCAAACTATCATAATTATCCTTTGAGCATGAGATTTACTCCACAGAACGTTGAAAAAATAAAAAATCACTCTGCTCCTGAATATTTTCTTCCCAGAATCACAGAACCAGAGAATTCTTGAGTAATTTGGGTTGGAAGGGATCTTAAAGCTCAGCTCATTCCAAGCCTTGCCATGGAGCATATGAAGGGAAAAAGGGTTTAAAGGACCAGAGTTTGATATGGACAATATTCTATCCATAAACTTGCTGAGAGGCCCTGAGATGTTGAAATGTTGCCCTTTCCAACAGAATTGCAGTTTAATATCTGGACCATCTGGAATTATTTATTCAGGCATCATATTTGTTGCTGTTGCTATTTAAAGAACCTCTCTGTAAATTCAGGAAATGCTGTACATATGCAAAGGTCCCCTAAAAACATAAGGAAATCACTTTCCAAGTTCCTGGGAAGCTTTGCTGCTGATTTTCCAGTCCCAGGGGAGCACTGGGTTTCTGTTTCACCCAATTCCTTTGCCAACAGTCAATATTCCATTCTCTGTCACTTGTCCAACAATTCCAGTGTGGTTTCAGAAGTGATTTACAAACTGCAAGAGGCAGTGCAAGGAAGGTTTGGGTTTACTCAGAATTATTGCATAACCAAGTCTGAAAAACCAAGAGCTTTTCATTAATTCCAAGTAAAGAAGCTACTTCCAAGGATAAACATGAAAAATCAGAAATGTGGTAGGTGATGGTAACTCTGGGGACCTCTTTCAGCTCTGAAAGGGACTTTATGGATCATTTAAATGCATCTGTTTGCTGGGCAAGTACTCAAACAAGGAGTAAAAAATACTAAAAGTAGAAAATTCCTGAAGTAAATGCAAAATTAAATTATGGCAGGTATGACACAGAAACTTGGCTAAAAAATTTCTTAATACTCCTCTGGTCAAACTACTTCTCCCTCTCACACATAGAATTTAATCGTGAGTTTAAAATAAGGTTCTCAAGCTACAATTTTAATTTTTTTCTTAAAACCATTGGGACAAACAACTCTGATTTAAGAGGCAACAGAGTTCTTGTGTTCCACTTCATGGCCAGCAGGAACTCTGGCTCTGTGCAGTTGAAAACAACTCCTGATCTTAGAGAGGTGCATGAAAACCACAATCTCCTCCAGACAATGCTCAGCCAAAGACAAACCCCTCCTTTGAGGAGCTATCAAAAATTTAATCAAATTTAAAAAATCCTAGTGCTGTTGCCACATACCTGAGCCAAAAGTACAGATGACAAAAAACCCCCACTTTTTTTTTTTTAAATTATCAAGTGAATCAGAAACAGTCAGACTCAGCACTCTAATTTCCTCATTTCCTATAATTAACTGAGCTTTCAACACCTCTTCTAATTTACTGATGATTATCTTTTTATTCACCAATCTAGATTAGAACATAACTGACATTCTTTGCTACCCACTGGCTCAGATGTTCTCATCTTTCTGCCTCAAAAGATAACAAGGAGTTGTTCCTCGGTGGATTTATTTTCCTTCCCTTCTCCCATTCCAGACGTCCACACATGTCCTAGAAACCAGAAATCCTCCAAAACCCCCAAAGTTGCTTTTCTCTGATCACTGCACATTAATTTATCCAGAATCAGCTCTTCCCTCATCTCCATCTAAATCAGATTTAATTTTGCAGAGGGGTTTGATCAACCTGTTGCTCCTCTCTCCTGCACTAATGGAGCCAATTTTTCATGCTTTGACACAGCAATTTATCTATCTATTAAAAAAATGAATCATGGCACCAGGACTGGAGTTATCCAGGTAATTCCCACAGCTCTTATTGAGGAGAATAATGGGAAAAAGAATAACAACATTGTGGGAATCAGAAAAAAAAAATCTTCACAAACTCAAAAAAGTTTAATTTACAGCCTTGGAAGAAACCTAGATTAATATAAAAACAAATTACACAAGCATTAAACAAAAAAAATCATAAACTTGTGTTTCTATAATTATAAGTAAAAATATGCCTTAAGTACGAAACTGTATTAGATAAAAAGAGAAAGAATTTTATAGTGTAGTAATAGAGTAATGTAATTGTATGGAATAAACTAAGAGCTTAAATGTTATAATAAAAGTATATGTGTGTATGTCCAGTGACAACCCATTAGACAAAAATATCCACATTACAGTAAAAATAAATAAATAGGTCAAAAAACCAAAATAAACTCTGTAACATCAACCTATTAAGTCAAAAAGTTATATATTACCTATATTATATATTACAACAGCTACACAACATAAGAAATTCATATTAAAGCTAGAAAACAAAACATTTCTTAGAATTAGTCAGATGTTTTGCTTTGTTTTTCAAGCATAACAGAAATTATCTAATTTTTCTTTCTGCTCTGTTTGAAAACCCCCCAGGACTGACTTTATCCCCATTTTTCAGTGCCACTATCCAGGCGCCTGCTCCCAGAACCTCCCAGACTGGGAATGTTTTCTCTGCCTGCCCAGCATCAGCTCCTTCACTGCTGCCCATCTCCCAGGATAACCAACTGCAAACCAAGAAAATCTCCTCTCACAAGATCCTGGCCCAGCCCACTCCAAAATGAGAATTCCTACCTCTGTTTTTCCAGCTTCCCCCAGCTATTTTTACACTGCTGTTCCTTCAGGGGAGCAAGCACTGCTCCCCCAAAATTCTGGTTTTTAGGCAACAGAAAGCACCTCAGAATACTGGATGAGATGCCCAGTTTTGTGTAATGCAGGACATAATTCTGAGGAATCACAAGCAGCTTTAATCAGGAATTTCTGAGAGTAAAAGCAGGCAATTTTCCAAGTTTTAGGAAGAATCTCCCAAGCACTTTGTCGAAGCTGAAGGGTGGCTAGATGAGCACGTGTGGCATTGCTGGAGGACAGATCTGCAGGGCTTTTGGCCAGGATCAGCTTTCTCCTGTCCATGCCCACAGCAGGAACCATCTGGAGTGTGCAGTGGGAGCCTCCCAGCTCCCTGCTCCAGCCAGGGAACAGCTAAACCTGATCTCAGTCCTATCTCCAGCCCCATCTGCAGGCACTCACCTGACTCCCCATGAATCAGATCCTTTACTGGGCTTTCTCACCTGATTTCACCCATGTGCTTTATTTCCACACACACTCCCTGAACAATCCATGGCTTTGCAGGAATTCCTGACAATCGGGGGAAGAGCTCTGGGGACCCCTCTGTCCCCTCTCCACAGTGCTGAGGTGTCCACACACAGAAATTGGTGCATTAATGACTCACAGATGGATTTATTTCCCAGCTCACCAATCCCAGAATTCAGCCTCTCTCCCCCAAAATCTCCTGGGGAACAGAAGGGAACAAATTTCAGGTGCTTTACCTGAGGGATGGACACTCCACAGGCTCTGCACTCACAGCCAATATCAGCACTTTTAATGGATGGCATCATTAATATTAATCACTTTTAAAGCCCTCACACCCAGACTGTGTCTGTGCTGAGCAGCTCTTTCTCCATAAAATCCCTGCAGTTGTGTTTCCCTGGGGCTGTGCTCACCTCCTTCCCCCTGGCCATCCTCACCCATCACCTCCACTGCCAGCTCCTGGCCACACATTCCTCCGGAATGGAGCTAAAACTTTTCTCAGAGTAACTCAGTATCTCCCTTTGTCCCCAAATCTCCTCGTGCTGTCTCCAAGATTGATTTCCACCTCAGCACAGCCCATAAGCCAGACTCTGTCTCTCCCATTGTTCAAATATATATTTTATATTTCCTCTGCTGCTGTTCCTCACACGTGGAAATTATTTCCTGCACAAGGTACCCAGCTACCGTCTTCCAAATCCTGCTTGGAGATTTTCCTTTGGGTGTTACCTGTTTCAAAAATGCTGTTTTGCTTAAACCCCTGCTGCCAAGTGGATCCATTTCACCCCAGTGCTGCCAGGGGCTTCCCTTTCTTAGCAACTTTGTACTTAAATCATCTCTTAAAACTGAATTGCCATATCAAGGGGACACTTTTAATTGAAAATCTGAGAATAACATTGCAGAGCAGCCCATGTTCTGTAACTTCACTCCCCAGGCACTGCAGTTACAGGAACAGTAACAGTGAGCAGTAAAAAATGTGTTTGGGATTGGGGGGGAGGGAGGACGTTGGCAGTTTTCTAAGCAGAAATACAAATTTAACAACAAGATAAAATTATTTTCAGTACCAGAAACAGATTAAAACTAAAGCCATGCAACATGCCACAGAATTCAATTTATACTTCTTGATATTCATAGAATGGTTTGGGTTAGAAGGGACATCAAAGATCATCCAGTGCCACCCCTGCCATGCCCAGGGACACCTTCCACTGTCCAAGGGACATCTTCCACTGTCCCAGGCTGCTCCAACCTGGCCTTGGACACTTCCAGGGATCCAGGGGCAGCCACAGCTGCTCTGGGAATTCCAGCCCAGCCAGGAATTCCCAATTCCCATCCATCCCTGCCCTCTGGCAGTGGAAGCCATTCCCTGTGTCCTGTCCCTCCAGCCCTTGTCCCCAGTCCCTCTCCAGCTCTCCTGGAGCCCCTTCAGGCCCTGCCAGGGGCTCTGAGCTCTCCCTGGAGCCTTCTCCTCTCCCCCAGCTCTCCCAGCCTGGCTCCAGAGGGGCTTCAGCCCTGCAGCAGCTCCAGGTCCTCCCTACATTGATGTGCTCGAGTTTCCCCAGCTTTTAACAGATTTATTCCTAGGACAGCTACAGCATCTCCTTCCTGACACCTAACTTAGAGCAACCTAGCTGGGATCCTCCTTCCCTACCAACCCCTGGAGTGAACCTCTCCAGGCTGTAAATCCCATGAGTAAAAGTAGAATTGGGAATATCCAACATTCCATTGTCCATCCATGGAAACTCCAGGGTGAATAATGGCCCTGGTGAGAACCTAAACCCCCACTGCAGTGCTGGGCTTGCCAGTACCCTTGTCTGGAATATTCTCAGGTTTGGGGGAGCTGAGGTGCACATCCAGCTCTGCTCTGGGTGACTTGCAATCCCAACCCCTCGGGTGTGCGCAAACTCCAGGAACAATAACTAAACAATGTCTCTCAGTTTATGACTAAAGGAAATTCTTGGCGCTGGCAGCTCTCTGCTGTATTTACTGATTTTACAGTGTAAACACATATGTTGCAAGACAGATGGACCTTTCCCCCCAGCTTTCAGCAATGGGTGTCTCATCAGAGAAGGGATTAAGGAGATCTCCAAATCTTTAAACAAGGTTTCACGGCGCTGGCCACGGGCAGCCCCGCACAAAGGCCAGGATTAGGGGACACAAAGGGCTGGGCTCCCAGGGAGCAGCCAGGCCACTCTAAACAGATCACTCAGCAGTGTTTTAATTATATTACAGAAAAGGGGTTAACAATAGATTTGACTATCAACTGCAGCCAGGTGGCTTTGCGAGGCAAAATTTTGGCTTTTCAGTCCACGTCTGTGCTCTGGACAACAGTGGGGGCTGTGATTTTACAGACAACAGCCCCCTCTGAAACTTCTTGTGCAACATAGCCATGCTATCAAATTGTCTTGGACATGTTTTCTAGGAAATTAGAGTGGATTTGGGGTTGAAACGAAATTCACATCAAGGTGCTTAGAAATTTGACAGAGAATAAAGTTTTTAGCTTCAGTCTTTGTTTGATCAAAGGTCTACTGTGATATTTGCCACCTTATAACAAAGTCCACCTTATAACAATCAACTTCCTTTTTTAACTGGGGAGGTCTCTGATGGGGCAGAACAAACTCAGTCTATGAACAAGAGGCTGATAAACACCTGAACCTTATCTGAGATCAGTTTTTCTTCCAAAGATTTGCAGGAATCATCATAGTTCTTATTTCTTCTTGAAGTTTTTTAACCAGCAAGAACATATTTTTCTGTGTTTAGCTATAGAAGGCTCCACAGAACCTCACCATCACCAGATTCCTGTCTTGATTGCTGGCTCTGGGAGAGAATTACATGCAGAATTTTTATTCCTGTTTTGTGTTTTATTTTGAGGGGTATTTTTGTTACTTTCAGAGACAGAGGCTTTAAAATTACATATGGTAGAACTAAAAAAACCTCTGTTTTAATGAAGTTACAAAGATTTGCCTCAAGTAGCTACAACTTTTCCAAAGCAAAAAAAACCACCAGCAGCAAAGTAAAGCTGTGAAATGACTGGAAAGATGAAGGCCATAAGACTTTTTGACTCATATTTGAGAAGTTATTAATTAATTTCTTTCTGCAAGGCTGGGTTAGGGGAAGGAGTAAGAAGAATGGGTGTGGAAATAGGTGGGAGTGAAAAGGAAACAAGGAGGCAAAGAGGAAGAGAGAAGCATGAAGAGCAATACAAAAAAATCTCTTTTTCCAACTAGCAAGAAAGCTGACAAGATGAAGAAATGGGTGATTTCCTGCAGGAAAAGCAGCTCAGTTTGGGTGGAGGGATGAGAGGAGAGCTCTGTTAGCAGGGATGCTGCACATCCCTCCCGTGCCCTGGCACAACAACGGGGCTGCAGTCACTCCCTGCTCCCATCCTAGCCTCAAACCTGCCTGGAAATGCTCTGTGAGAGCTGGGGCTGTCACAGGGGCAGGCAGCTCTGCCCCATTCCACCTCCTTTTCCTCCCTCATCCACCCCACTCCCAACACTCCTCCAAGTCACAACAACCTTTGCCAGCAAAGCCCTCCTGGAATCAAATCTCATTTTTCAGCAGAGGAACCTGCAAAGCAGCAAACGTTGTGGAGCAGAGGGTGCAAAGAGCTGACTGGCATTCTCATATGCTATGGATGAACACACTCCCTAATGCTACTTAAAAGATTTAACGTCTGATATTCTCCTAATGAGATTAAGGGCACAAAGAATTGAAAACAAGGGATGTTTACAATTGCTGGCACCTGAAGAGCAGTGATGTCACATGTAAAAATAAAGTTTGCACCAGAGATGCATTTCCTGGGCAACGTGAGCGTGTTCAGCTCTTGTTTGTCTGCTTGTAGCTGTTCCAGTGCTGGAGTGGAGAAGAGAAATTAATTCAACAACAGGGTCAATCATCAGCAATTAGAAGATGAGCATATTTAAATGACAGCAGAAATCCAAGTGTAGCTGGGAAGCAAAAGAATGAAATTATCATTAGGAACATCCCATGCTCACTCTTCTCACCTCTCAAGCACAGCACAGCTCACAGAATGACATTTTCTTTGCCTCTGGACTGCACTGCTGCTCCCTGACACACCAAAACCTCCTGTTCCCACTGCAGCCAACAAATCTGCCCATTCAGAGTCCACATCTCTCACCTTCCTCCTTCAAACCCCCACTTTTCTTTTACTGTGTTGTTTTCAAAACACAAATTTTGAAAAGGGATGACGCTTCAAATTTCCTAAGTGACAGGCAAAGGAGTAATAAAGTTTAAAAAAAATAGTCACTTGCCTGAATAAGCATTACAAAACTCAAGGGAAAAGTTGGATAAATATTTTCATGCTATTTCTGTTCACTCAGTCGTGTTCTACAAATGCAGAGTTTTAGTCAGGGGTGAAGTCCTGCCAGCTTTCTGAGAGCATGAAAATGGGCCCTGCATCTGAAATCTGTAAATTAATTAATTTTTTTAACATTTCAAGAGCCGGACATGGATAACACCACAACTGCAGCTTGGATCCCCAATGTGAGCATTCCAGCTCTGAGGCTGCAAAGCCCAATCATGGAATCATGGAAGAGTTTGGGTTGGAAGGGATTTTAAAGCTCTTGTTGTTCCACCCCCTGCCATGCCCAGGGACACCTTCCACTGTCCCAGGCTGCTCCAAGACTCGTTGTTCCCACCCTTTGGGGTCAGCTTCCTGGCTGGCACCTGGGTTTCAGCAGCTCAGCACATCCACTCCTCAGGGCTCTGTCCAGGGGTTGTGTTTGAGACCCTGCAGATCTTTAAGGAGGGATGGACCTTCCAAGAAATCCCTCCACAGAGGAGTGCTCTGTTAGGCTCTCACCAAAAAAAAAAAAAAAAAAATCGATTTTTCCACTGTTTTAAGAAGAAGAATCCATGACCTTCAGTTGAGTCTGCTGGTGATCCCAATGAGGGAGCCTGAGATAGGCACCAACTTCCAGAGGAACATTCCCTTGTCTGCCTGCAGGGATTTCCCCAAAGCTCCCAGGTGACTCCTGGCAGCAGCTGATGCTCCCCAGGTGACCCCAAACCCCCAGATGGGATGTGCCCTCCCCAAAGCTGGACACCTGCATTCCACACCCTGCCGTGCCCACCCCTAACCCAGCAACCCTCACATCCCAGGGATTTTCAGGGTCCTATCACTCCAGCACAAGGATTTATTTCTGCTGTGGCCATTGAAAGCTCAGATCTCAAATTATTGAATTAGGAAAAAAACCCACCAAACAAACCCCTTATTTATTTGTGGAGCTTTGATCCACACAGTGCTTATTCTTGAAAATCTCTTACCAGCTTCGAGGAGGTAAAACACTGTGATAAGATATGCCGAACTCATTAAATTAATTTTTATCTAATGCCATCTATGCTTTTAATAGAGAATGCAGTAAAAATCCTGAAGGAGAGGCATCTCCTTTCCTTTCTTGTAGATTTTTTAAGTCAGGGAGCTTTGAGGTCATACTTGGAGGCTTCTCTGGGGTTCTGTTTGCACAGCAAACAGCAGTGTTTTATTCTTCAGAGGTTAAGACAGCCTGCCAAAGTAAAATCTACTTCTGAACCTAGTTTTTAATAGAAATATTGCACTAGAGATACAGAGCTTGGCAAGTATGACAAACAGAAACAAGCACACAAGAAAATGACACCTTTCCCAAAGGGCCAAACTAGAACTGAATCCTCTGGAAATACAAAAACTGCTCTCAAAAGCAGTTTTCCAACTGCTCCCTAAGCCAGGCTTTCAGTGTCTTAATACACATTTTACCTGTCATGTTTAAATATCTGCTTCACTGATTATATGGAAATGAAAGAGCTCAAACCTTTAAATGAGTCACACTGAGCTTCCACCTGTGAGCAACACATCACAGCCTGGGTGTATAGCACAATTCCCTCCAACTGAAATCATGGAAGGGTTTGGGGTGCAAGGGACCTGAAAGATCACCCAGTGCCACCCCTGCCATGCTCAGGGACACTTTCCACTGTCCCAGGCTGCTCCAGCCTGGCCTTGGACACTTCCAGGGATCCAGGGACAGCCACAGCTGCTCTGGGAATTCCATCCCAGCCCCTCCCCAACCTCCCAGCCAGGAACTCCCAATTCCCACTATCCCATCCATCCCTGCCCTCTGGCAGTGGAAGCCATTCCCTGTGTCCTGTCCCTCCAGCCCTTGTCCCCAGTCCCTCTCCAGCTCTCCTGGAGCCCCTTCAGGCCCTGCCAGGGGCTCTGAGCTCTCCCTGGAGCCTTCTCCTCTCCAGGTGAGCACCCCCAGCTCTCCCAGCCTGGCTCCAGAGGGGCTCCAGCCCTGGGGCAGCTCCATGGCTCCTCTGGACTCTCTCCAGCAGCTCCAAGTGCTGCTGATGTTGTTCCCCAGGGCTGGGGCAGCTTTGCAGGTGAGGTCTCATCTGAGCACAGGGGCAGAATCCCAATCCCTTTCCTGCTGCCCACACTGGGATCAGCCCAGGGCACTGGAGGGCTCTGGGTGCCAGAGGACCCAGCTGGGACACATCCAACTCCTCCTCACAAATACCCCCAGACCTGCTGTCCCAGCCTGGGTTTGTGCTGGGATTCTTCACCAGGGGCAGGACCAGCCCTTGGCCCTGTAGGACTTCCCAAGGACCACTGGTCCCACTCTCCAGCCCGCCCAGGTCCCCCTGGATGCCCCATCCCTTCCCTCTGGCTGTGACCTCACCCAGGGCAGGTTTTGGCTCCCTGGCCCTGGGCTGTGGCCAGCAAGTCCCCTCATTCTCACAGAGTTTTTGTGCAGGTCCCTCACCAGGGGCTGGGCATAAAAACGTCCTTCCAAAAGGCACAGAGATCCCAGCTGCAAACATAAAATGTTCAAAGTTCAGAGCTGCCATCCCACCACATGCCCTTTCCTTAATCCAGCACAGCCAGGACCTCTCACTGCGCTAATGTTTTCTCTCCAGAATCATTATAATGAACAACCTTTATAAATAATACATTTCCTCTACTCCCTTTTGTTCTGTGGGGACAATTCCTCCTCATAAAACATCACAGATGACAGAAGAGAATAAGGATTTGAAAAGATTTAGAAGTGTTCAAGCATCTGATAGAGATTTTTTTCATCTAATAATGCAATTTTTTGGTATTTAGTTTAAATGCTTAGTATAATGGTATTTTGTTAGAAAACACCCATGCTGTACATATTAAAAAATTACTGGTCTCGAGCTCATCTCTTATGTTCTTTCTGTCAACAACCAGACACATTCTGCCTCTTCTTTCAGAAAGCCATTTCAAGAAATGTCATTATTCTCCAGTCATAGCCCACAACTTCATTATCGTTGTCAGCCTTGAATATTTATCTCTGGAATTTTCTCTCACTTCAGTGGCACAGAGGGATTGGAGGGGTGAAGATGAAATACAGACCTTTATGTCACCTTTTTTTTATATTGTGAGGGGTTCATTTACAGACACCCCAAATGCACAAAGACACAAATAGTCATTGAAAGGTTTAAAATTGTCTAAGTCCATATTTACTGAAGTTTATGAATCATTATTTCTGCCCCAGTTACTTGAAAAGACACCATGCCTGTTTACAACTTGTTTGAAACACACTGATCTATATCCAAGATTTTTCCCTCAAAACAAAAACCCATAAATTCCAGCAGCAGGGATTGAGCTGTATTTATTGGAAATAAATACACAGACATGGGGGCTGTGCTCCTTGCAAGGGGGACAGGATGTCACTGCCACCATCACGAGTAAGGACACCACCAGAAACTGAGACAAGAAGCATTTCCATATGCAAATTCCAGTAGGGAAAACATTTTAAAAATTGAGATTCCTGGTCAAGAGAGCTAAGTGGGGTCTGCAGCCAAGTTGCTGGTGAATATTTAAGTTACAGAACAGCAAACATCTACCTTCAGCCATTCACTGGTCTTGTCTGAGATCTCTAAACCACATCTGTGCTCCCACTTGGATTTTGACAGAAATAAGGGAAATAAAAGTGAAAAAAATTATTAAAAATGAAGCTGATGACCAGGAAAGCTGGGGCTGCCCCTGGATCCCTGAGAGGGTCCAAGGCCAGGTTGGATGGGGCTTGGAGCACCCTGGGATAGTGGAAGGTGCCCCTGCCCATCCAGGGGTGGGAATGGGATGAGATTTAAGGTCCCTTCCATCCCAAACATTCTGGGACTCTCTGTTCCCATGAACTGCAATAAATACAGATGTTCCCATTCGGGCTTCACCCCACTCAGGTTAACAACCACAAACCAGGCTGCAGCAGAGTGACTTAATAACATATTTAGTAATTGGTAACAAATAAAAATTATTCCTAAATAGAGTTACGTGTACGTTTCTAGAGCCATCTGCCATATATAAAGAGCTGGGTATGTTTGCAGCATTTTCCCAGAGCAATCTCATCTGTCTTGTTGTCTGCAGCCTTAAAGAGTTGGATGACTAAAACCAAAATCTATAAATAAAGATTTTGTACAGTTTTTAAATTTATACTCTGGAGCTTTTCATATAATATGGCTTTTCTGTATTCTGCAGCTCCCTACATTCTGCTTTCATTCTATCACACAGCGTCTCTGGAATCTGAATCCCTTTCGGGCACAAAGGAGAATGAGAGTGGAATCATGGAAACACAGAATCCCGGAATAGGTTGGAAGGGATCTGAAAGCTCATCAATTCCACCCCTGCCATGGGCAGGGACACCTTCCCCTATCTCAATGTATGGAAAATCCTGCTATGAACAGTATCCAAAAAGGAGATTGAGCAGTCCTGCAACTTTATTCCAATCAAGGGAGAGTCCCCGGGGGCAGAGCCCGCGGGGTTTTCTCTCTCCAGGTTCCTCTAACCCCGAGCTCCCGGCCGCTCGCTGCCCCCTTCCCTTCCCCATTGCTGCGGCACCAGGGAGCTGCAGCCTTCCCGAGGAAGCGCCCGCCCCACATCCTCCCTGGAACCTGGCATTTCACCCCAAAGTTCAGCCTTGTGCAGGCCCCACTTGCGCGTTTCAGGAGCCGAGCTGCCTGGGTTCTGCTGCCCCAAGCTCAGAGCCTCAGCCTTGTGCAGAGCCTCGTGCCTCTCCAGGAGCCGAAGCGTCTGGGCCCTGCCGCACCTGCTGCTTGAACGCCCCAGAGACATCAAGGCCCATTTCAGAGCCGTTAACGCCCATCCCTCCACCCATCCAATTGTGTCCTACAACAGGAGGTCCTGGCGCCCCTAACCATCCGTTTCTAATGTTCTTTTACAAATAGCACGTTCGTTCCTCCCAGTCGCTGTGCTGGCGGCCGCCCGGCTCGGTCCCGCACCTCCGACCCCGCACTCCGCACCCGGCCTCGGCATCCTCACCACAGAGAAACCCAAAATCCCCCGGATAAACCCAAATCCTCCGCCCTGGCTCCGTAAAGGCCCGGGGAGGGGTGGGGTGTAGGAACAATAATTCCCTGGTTTCCCTCTCCTGGAAGCCGGGAATACAAAAGATTTGCAGCCAGGCCTGAATTAGACTGCAGATTTTGAAGATAAGGCGGAGAACTTCCCAGCCCTCCCTGTTTCTCTTTTCTTTCGTTATCGCTCAGCCTCCCGTTTCTATTTTTCTTAACCGTATTCCTCCACGATCCTTTCCCAAATCAACACCATATTGTCCCCTCTGGGCCTGGATTGCCGAGACCCTTTCTCGGTGCCTCTTATTGCCCCCTCCGGGCGTCCAAGGCCTCAAGGGCCTCTAGGAGAAGGTACCAACCAGCCTCACACGCCCCTTGAAGCAATCCTTTCCCCTTACTGTCCATTCTGGCCATCCATGTCCCTAACTACCTCTGGGAGAACGTGCAAACCACCTCAAGGTTCTCCCAAAGAAAAGAAAACCCTTGGGAAGGCATTTCGGGATCGCCATCCCTGTAGTCGTGACCCTTTTCCGACTTGCCTTTGTTGCCCACGCCGGGCGTGCTGCCATGTTTGACTCCCCGAAGTAGGAGCAGTTTTAGTTTCACTCCCCGGAGTTGTACTCACCGGTGAGCGTTGATGGGATCCCTCTCGGCTTTCCCTTCCTGCTCTGTCCGGCAGTCCATGTCCAGTGGTCCTTTCCTTCCCTCTGTGTCGGAGGCAGTCTCGGGTACCGAGGCAATGACCCGGTGCCACGGGAGCGGGTCACCAACAAACCGGGTGTGGCACCTCCGCCCCCTCTCGCCGCGTGCAGGACCCCGACGGTGAAAGGATCCCGAGCCAGTCCCCTTTTGCACGGAAAATCCGCTGTGAACAGCCAGCGTCCAAAAAGGAGACTGAGCAGTCCTGCAGCTTTATTCCAATCAAGGGAGAGTCCAGCGGGGCCCAGCCCGCGGGGTTTTGTCGCTCTCTCACAATTTAGGATGGCGCAGGCTCCTTTAATCCCGAGCTCCCGGCCGCTCGCTGCCCTCTTCCCTTCCCCAGTGCTGGGGCATCAGGAAGGCGCAGCCCTCCCAAACTGCCTGTCACAAATCTCCCCTTGAACCTGGCGTCTTACCCCGAAGTCCAGCAGCGTGTGCAGACCAAACATGTCTGTTTCAGGAGCCGAAGTGTCTGGGCTCGGTGACAAACCTGCAGCCCAAAGTGGGTGCAGACACTGAACCTCATTCCGAAGCCCTTAGCAGCCATCCCGAGCCACGGAATTGTTTGTAAAGACATCAGCATCATTTCGCATCTTCCTTCTCACCAGGCCGCTCCAACACTAAAGAAAAGCTTTTATTCAAGTGCTGGCACGAGGAATGATTGCAGAAAAACTAACCAAAATTATTGATCAATAGTATGTTGTTGGTTTTTGGTTTCTGCTTTTACTTTTGTTGAGG
Organism: Irena cyanogastra; assembly: GCA_013397155.1. NCBI lineage: Eukaryota > Metazoa > Chordata > Aves > Passeriformes > Irenidae > Irena > Irena cyanogastra. Next base: position 28,194 of record VWZV01014670.1, on the reverse strand, counting down.
TTGGGATTAAAGGTATTTGAAGCGATAGTTTGTGCTCAGACTCAGGTGTTTATTATTTCTTATTTATGTAACTGCTCACAGCTGTGAGTTCTGCAGTCCTTCATTAACAAGGCACAAAATGGTTAACTATCTCTTGTTACAAGGTTTTTTAAAGTTAAACTAGCTCGTTAAGAAATGACACCTAAATTATTTTCACTTTTAACCTGATAACTAATCCCTCGAAGTCCTCAATGCAGACTTTTCTGTCTAATTACAAACTACTACTCAAACTTATGAAGAAGAAAGAAGAAGGTAAAGAAGAACAACTTGCTTCCGTCCGAAAACCTCCATCTTGTTTCATATTTATTACTATATTCTAAAACCCCAAACTCTAAGTTTTCTGCCTTGTGATATTACACACTTCTAACCAACCACACATTCATAATCCTTGTGCTATTAATCAATTTTGGAAGCCTGTTCCACGTTCTCAGGTGAAATGCAGTGTTCTCTTGCGCGTCAGAGTCTGTCTGCACAGAAAGTCTGAAATTCTCAGCATCCAGAACTCCAACATCATATTGATATTATTAATTACAGACAATGGGTTGTCCAGAATCTGTGTGTGGAATCACTCCAGAAAAACACAGATGCATCATCCTCAACAAACCTGGAGTGCTTGCAGCTCTCTCTGTTCATTTTTTTATTTATTCCTTCTTTGAATAGCTGGTATTTTGGGAACACCTCTGGAGTTAATGCATCCTGTAATGAAATGAAGTTTTCCTCTTGGATTTCACACCCAGGCTCAACCTATTTCCATAATAACTCCAGGAGTTTGTCTGCTAGCTGTGTGGTAGATCAAAGCAGAAAGGCAGCATTCAAACACAGGATTTTGTTTCGTTTTTTTCCAAGAGCTCCATTAAAATTGGCAAAAAAAACCACCCAATAACAAATAACAAAAATGCCAAAGAAATAACAGATAACATCCTTTTTTCCCCTCAAATTCTGAAATTAATCCATTTTAAAGAAATATGTGGGAATAAACACTCAGTATTTTTATTTTTTATTTACAGTGTGTTTGCATTCTGTCCCTTTGGCTACACATGAAACTCATGTACAGCTCTAGTTTTTGGAATGGTGGGCAAACTTATCACTGTTTTAGTGATAAAGCACTAATATATCAATATAATATTATTATTATTAAGTTCCTGTAACTTCCTCTGCATACAACCTGCTGGTACAGAGCAACTGAAATACAATATTTGATTTTTAAAAGGCAACTCCCAAGAAAACAAACAAGACCAACCTTGTACTGTTAGAAAGATCATGGGTGAGAGCACTAAAATTGCCAGGAGTAATTCTGGGGCTTGGTAGGAGGAAAATTATTCTCCTTTCTTTGCATATGAATAATAATGGTTTAATTTTTTAATATAAAAATAAAAGTAAAGACACCACAAACATCTCTTGAAGCTGTTCTGGAACTGCACAGCAGCACCACTTCTCACCACTCTGCAGTGGCTTCACTGAGCTTAAAAGCAATTTATAATTTTGTGTATTGCAATGTAACACAAAACTTCCTGTCTCACCAATGGGAGGCTGAGTAAAAAAAAATCTCAATCACACCTTGTAGATATTTTTTGATACAGAAAATTCCTCAAATCCTGACACCACCTCCACCAGCACATCCCACTGTCCATCCCTGTTTTACAAGACATTCCCAAGACACAGCAAAAAAAATTTAGCGTATAAATCCATGAGTGAATTTTTCAAGAGAAAAGTTTAAAGTTTATATATCATAGAAATGTAAAAAAAAAAGGAATTATCATCAATTATTTTCAAAAAAATGGATCTGTGATGTTTTGAAAACTTTCTCATGGATGGTAGTCCATAATGATTCCTTCCTCTGGCAGTGAAACTCTGCTAGAGAAATATTAAAAGTTGTTCCTGCTAAAAGGGGCGTGAAGAGAAGACAGCAGTAAATTTTAGTGTGAATAAATTTTCTCTTTTTCCTATGAGAAAATATAACTAAAATCTGACTCTGGATTAGCTGTCTAGGAAATGTATCCAACTTGTGAGCTGAATTTGATTTAAACACCACCCCCTATCCAGCATCAGTAAAATATTCAGAATTACCATTATTTAACAAATAAAAATTCTTACTTTCCAACTGCAAACCAAATATCACAAACAATTCCACACCAGCTTTCTGAAACAGCCTTCAGAAATAAATGTCAAAATCATGAATATTTTTAGTTAGTAAATTGTATTAGGGATGGGAATTCATATCTTCAGTCTAGTGCCAAAAAATAGAAAGTTCAGTAATCTGGGTTTAGCCAAAATAAGAAAATATTCCAGGTGTTGATGGAATACTCATTAGCAACTTCCTGAATGCAGCTCTAAATAACTTTATTCTTTATTATTTATTTAACAATAAATAATAAATTATTATTCATTAATAGTAAAGGATATTATTTATAATTAATATTTAAATATAATTTGTTGTATATTATTATCAATATAATTATTCTACCCAAAATAATCCAAAAATTCTTGCAGGAAAATCCTTCATGTGTACAATTCTGGCTGCTCAATAAATAATTCCTGGGAAAACTGATGCTCGCTGGGCTCTGAGCAGCCCTGAATTTGTTGCTGCTTCTGTGACTGCTCAGCTATGATAAATATGCTGCAATTAAAGCCACACAAATGTCCTGAGATTCTCTTTGGTATTTTTAATTGTAGCCACCAAAAAAAAGCAGTTTTAGTGCATGATTCTCATTAATAGCGAGCTCTCAAATGTCACTGACAGCTTGTGCTGCTTTTATTTGGGCTCCCTGGGGAAGCCCAGGGATATAATATTAATAATAAAATATATATTTAACCCTACTAAGCAAAGAAGGGTTTTCATTTTTTTCCCCTTTTTTATTAGGTCATGAAATGGGGAGGAACTTGTGGTAAGGGTGGACTTTAATGTCTGAGTTATGAGCTCAGGTGAAACAAGTAAAGAGCAAACTTGCACCCAGCTGCTGGAATTTCTGGCACGTTTGACCAAGAAAATGAACTTGGCCATGATGGCCAAAATGAAAGGTTCTCAGAGAGTTATGAAGGAAAAATGTGGGAAAAAATGAGGGGAAAAATGAGGGAAACAAACTTCATCCATCCCCCAGGTCACTCCAGAACTGATTTCTTTTTGCAACTCGGGCTGAAACACTTCTCAGTTTGAAACCAAAACCAGTAACAATGACTTTATTTGATGTTTCCAAGGTTTAAAAGTGTTTATTTCACCAAAACCATTGGCTCTAATTTCAGAAGTGAAGTTCCAAGCAGTGCTAATGAGCCCAATTCTTCTCTTTAAAGTTTCAGGACACATACACACCCAGGTTTGTATCTTTTTAATGAGTTTATGGGATTTTATGGGGAGTCTTTGAGCCTCCTTCTTAGTTCAGGGACAAAACTTTAGCTGAGTTCAGTGAAAGCAAATCAGTCCACGAGCAGGAAAACTCCCACTTCTCTCTCCTAAGGACCTGCTTTTTCTGGATTATTGGGAGAAACAGAAACAAGGCTGAGAAAAATTATTCCACTCAGTGCTTTGCTTACAACTATTCAAAAATACCTTTTCAATGTGGGTTTTTTTTTTTCCTGCTTTCTCACCTCACTTTGGAGGCTCCCAGCCCTGGATCCCCAGTGGGCCCCAGCAGTGGCAAGCTGGGCTTGCTGTTTAATCCCAGTTGGCCACGCTTTAGGCTAAACCCCCCTGGAAAACTGCTGTGCCCGACTTAGAGCCCAGACAAACTGTTTGAACGGGGCCTAAGAGGATTCTGCTCTAATGCCCGGGGGGAATAAGGCTCTTTAATGCAGAAAAAGCCTCCTAATGGGGTCTGTGGGTCACTCCTGAGTCCCCAGCAGCACCCAGAGCTACCTGGGCACGTTCCCACCGCTCCAGCCTGCGCCTGCTGCCCTTTAAATGCTCATTAACCACCTTAATTATTCTCTCTTAGTCAGCGGTGCCTTCTCACCACACCGAGTGCCAGACAGCAAGGTCCAAATTGGAGCTGCTCCTTTGCAGCTTCCCAGTTTCTCCCAGAAGTGTTGTCTCCTGAAATGTGGGTTTTCAAGGGAGAGGTTCGAAGCTGCGCTGTTTGATCACTCGGAGGCTCCTGTGCTGCAGGTTCCCAAATTCACACATTTTATTTAATGCCTGACTATTTGGTAATTGCTCCTATTCAGTCTCGCAGCAGCTTGAATGATTTCAGCTTTTAATGTGCCTCATCTCATTCTGAGGCACATCAATCCAGGAGGAGATCGCAGCACCTTGAAATACTAATGCTTGTCACACTCTTTAATCTCCTCTAAAAGGTCTTGTTCCTTGTGTGCTTAAATCTCTTAATAGCTTTTCCCTCTCCTTAGGTTTTTACTTTTGTGCAACCCATTCTAGTTAGGCTGAAGTTTGTTTAATTTTCATTTCAGTGAAGAGCAGGAGCAATAATCTAAAAGCCTGGATTATTACTGTATTAGTAAAAAACGTAAAATTGCTTTTTCTAAAAAATTACTTTTTTTTTTCTCCCCAAGCATGAAACTCTCTTAAAAATATATCTGTAGGAATAAAATAAACTTTTTAGAATGTAGAAAAACCTGCAAGAACTTAAACTTTGTTATATCTGAGGCTCACTTGGAGCACAGTTGGATCTTACAGATAAATTTCTGACATTATGGAACAGTGGGAATGATTGACACCGTGCTGCTAAACACCTCTTACAATAATGAGATTATTCTTTTATTCCAGACTCGTTTTTATTCTGTTGCCCATTTAGAAATGGGTACCTGGTGCTGTTTTATCTCCTTGCACCATTCCTGCTCTGGCCAGGCTGCTGAGGTTCCTACAATGCACTCACAGTGGGAGGGGATCCTTACAAATTAAACTACAGCAGAACTGATTTCTGCCATTTCTCTTCCAATATTCCAGCAAAAATCTAATTCAAAAGGATTGCTCCATGGAGTAAACCTGCAGGACTTCCCCAACCCCCTTGGAGATCAGGCACACCCCTTGGGACAGCATTTTAAGGCTTAAATTAACACCATCTGCCCAAGAGCAACACTTGTTAAAATTATGTTTCCCTGGAAAGCTGCTGCTGTCACATACAGATTTTTTAATCCTGTACTCATTGCTCAGTCCACTGATGTGTTTCAGATTCATCAGTGTTCACTCAGACCTTCAGCTATCTCCAGGACACACAGAAAAAACTGTGCCACTCAGTATTAGGCACCTGCTCTGTGAGACATAAAAAAACCCAAAAAATTACATTAAAAATACATTGTATCCCTGATGTGAAAACCTTACACAATCTTTGAAGTTTGGGGCTTCCCTCCCCACTTTGTTATCCAAAATGCTTAATGATACTTGTCTCCAGTTTTTGAGATATCTGCAGTTCAGCCTTTATTTGAAGGGAGTGATGCTTGACGCCTTGAAGAGCTCTCACACAGAGTTTTAACAGCAACAGGGATGGGGCAGGGGTAAAATATTGTCTTGTTTTAGCCTGTCAAAATACTCCTGGAAAGGAACATATCTGATCTATGAAAATGTTGCTGTGAGGTGTCTGCTGGGAACTCAGGCACAGAACTGATAAACACAGGCAGACTCTGCCTGGGGATGAATGGAGCCATTCAGTTAAAGAGCAGAGATCCAGGAGATTCCTGCTGGGTTTGGTTCTTCCAAAAAGAGGTTCTGCCCTAAAACTTCCACCTTGCTCTTTATCTATTACTATATTTTAAAACCCCAAACTCTGAATTTCCCACCCTGTGATATCACACACTTCTATCCAAACTCCACACCCACAATCCCAGTTCTATCATTCCATTTTGGAAGCTTCTCCACGGCCTCAGGTCAATGCAGTGTTCTCCTGGGGGTCAGTGCCTGGCAGCACAGAAAGTCTGAAATTCTCAGCAGCCAGAAGTCCAACACATTCCCACTTTGCTCTCCAAAACCTGCCCCTTGTACCTCCAAAACACAGCACAGGGCTGGCCCTGCACTTCTCCACAGCTCTTCCTATTTTCTTTCAAAGCTCTGAGGCAAAGGAGATTAAAATCAATACCTGGGGTGTTTATGAAATGTCACCTGGGCAGTGCAGGAATCCCACTCTGTTCATCAAAGGTGGGAGTTAATTTATCTGTCAAAATATTTACCCAAAAAGGGTCCTCTGCCAACGTGGTGGTATCCCATTTTGTGAGAATTTCCAGGCAGTTTTTCAGCTGGGACAGAGGGGTTTTTTCAAAGAATTCCAGAGTGGTTTGGGTTGGAAAGGACCTTCAATCCCATCCAGTCACATCCCCTGGAAGGCAGGGATACCTTCCACTGTCCCAGGGTGCTCCAAGCCCCATCCAGCCTGGCCTTGGACACTTCCAGGGATCCAGGGACAGCCCCAGCTTCTCTGGGCACCCTGTGCCAATGCTCACTACCCTCCCAGGAAGGAATTCCCAATTCCCAATATCACATCCATCCCCGCCCTCTGGCAGTGGGAAGCCATTTTCTGTGTCCTGTCACTGCCTGCCTGTGTAAAAATCACTCTCCTACATTTCTACCAGCTCCCTTCAAGTCCTGAACGACAAAGACAGGGTCTCCCAGAGCCTTCTCTGCCTTTTTGACCTCTACACACAACTTCTGTAGTTAAGACCTCACCAGACGATCAAGTGCAGCTCCACAACCACTTCAATGCTGAGGCTGAGGGCAGGTAACACCTGAACTCCCACATTCTTCTTCCCTCAGTTCTGGAGCAAAACTTCTATTTTCCATCAAAATTTTCCAGATTCTGTGGGAAGAGAGGGAAGTTCTGAGTGTCTGTTCCACCACTCTGACTAACCTAGGGTTTCTCTTCTCTCACTGTTCCAACACGAGCAGGGGCAATTCCAGAGCCTCAGGCAGAAGCTGCCAGTGCCCACCCCTGGGAGCTGTTTATTCCCCCTGAGTGTGTGGGATTTCAGCAGAGCCACACTCAGGGGACCAGAGCAGTGTCACGTGTGTCCCCAAGCAGGGCTGGCTGCCAGGACCTGAACCTGTGGTTCCAGAGAGTCTACATGTCCGTCTGGGAAACCCAACCTGCTGCCTGGAGCATGAAACCATCCCCAGTTTAAAACTCCCAGCCTTATTCCTCTGGTATGTCCCTTTGGATGAGTGGAATAGCCAACCCTGCTGGATAAGCACGTGAACTGGATGCTTTGCCTAAAATGATCAGAAGTAAAATAACTCTGCTGGCATTTAAATCAGCATAATTGCCTGCAAAGGCAGCACTGGAGATGAGCAGGAGCATGGGTTATTCCACATGCTCCCACTTCCAGTCCCATCCCAGAGCAGGAACATGGCTTATTCCATGTGCTCCCAATTCCAGTCCCATCCTAGAGCAGGAACATGGCTTATTCCATGTGCTCCCACTTCCAGTCCCATCCCAGAGGTCACCTCTGGCAGTTCAGTGAAAAAGTTGTCACATGAACACGTGGTCTCATGGCCATGATAAACCTGGATGGAATTCCACATTTTCTGTAACAAGTCATTAGGAATGTTGCACCCACAGAGCCGCCTGAGCAGAAAAGGAACAATCTTAAATAATTTTTAACAATTGCCAAGTGTTGATTTTTATGGAGACCATTGAAGACTGCCATGATCAATTGTCATTGACAAGATTTTATTCATTTTCCCAGCTACCAGCTACTGGTTCCTTTGGGTTTGGCGGTTTGTTTTTTTTTTGGGTTTTTTTGGGTTTTTTTGCTTGGGTCAGGGCTGGGATTGAAAGTGTTCAAGATGATATTTCTAGTTCAGATTTAAATGTTTATTATTTCTTGTCTATATCACAGTCTAACAAGCTGTGAGTTCTGCAGCATTTCACTAACAAGCTACAAAATGGCCCTGTATTTATCTCTACAAGGTCTTTTAAGTAAAAACTATTTAATTAAGAAATGACACCTAAATTATTTTTACTTTTAATCTAATAACTAATTACTGATGTCTTGTAATGTGGACTTTTCTGTCTAATTACAAAATACTACCCAAACTCATGAAAAAGAGGGTGAAGAAGAACTAGCAGCTACTATTCTAAAACCTCTATCTTAGTTTTATAAATATTACTATACTCTAAAACCTTAAACTCTGAAGTTTTCTACTATGTGATATTACACACTTTTATTTAAACTACACACTCAGTTCTATTATTTAATTTTGGAAGCCTTCTCTATGGCTTCAGGTCAAATGTAGTGTTTTCTGTAGAGTCTGTGCCTTTCAGCACAGAAAGTTCCAAACTCAGTATTTAGGGTTCTAACAACCAACTGCCTTTAAATATCTTCCGATCACTGGTGATTAACAGCTGCAGTAACAATCATTGGGTCACTGCAGCTTTAATCCCCACTTTCACACCTAAACCTAAACAACAAAAATCAAATCAGAAACAAAGCAGCAAAACACACCTTTAATTTCTGCAGCAGTAGCACTGCTCTAACCCTCCGGAGTAATTATCATCCTTAATAACTCCAGCTATGATTGAGGCTTTTAACAAAAGGAATGCTGCCTTGGAAGCCTCTGCCACGACTCAGAATGTGACTGCTGTGAAAAGTTGTCAGCTGAGGAATAAATGTGCTTTATTAATGATGGGTACGTGAGGGGATGTGCAAACTCTGCCCAGAAAGAGCTGAGAAAGGTGAAATTTCTTGACTCTTACAGGGAGGAAGTTGCACAAGAGGCCCCAGGCAAGGCTGAAGGGAAGGACTTGGAACCATGATTTCAAAATCAACAGGTTTGGCAGAGGAGGGTTTGGAGCAGGATTATTTATTATTTATTTATTATTAATAATTTATTTATTTTCGTTATTATTATTATTTATTTTTATATGTGGGTAGGGATGGATTTCCTAAATATCAAGCAGCAGTGTTTCTAAGTATTATTGTTTAAACAACAGCTCTTTCCACATCCAATGTTGTTGGATGATGCAACCAACAATCAAATTATCAACCCACAGTTTTGAGATTGAAATGAGTCAAATCAGGCCCAGATTATCAGGTAAGATAATTCCGTTTTTTTGTACACTATCAGTTCTCACCTTTCCTGTTGAATAACTCATGAAACCGTTTTTATTTCAGCACTGGGAAGGGCACTGCTGGTGTTGAGTTTGAAGAAATCAGGGCTGTTAATAAATGCCTGAAATAAAGGAGCTGTTCTTTTTGGGTTTTTCCTGAAGGATTTTGTGTAACTCAGGGCCAGGCTGCTCTTCTGTGTTTAAGACATGGAGCAAACCAAAATCACCCAGTCAGAAATGAAACAGGATTGCAAAAAATGACTCCAAATTATGTTATTTCCAGACAGTAGCACAGCGCACTTGTAAGGATGTGATCAAAAATTAGGAACATCCACATATCCAAGTAAGAGTCCCAAAAAGAAAATTCACCTGATCCTGAGAGATGCTCTGCAGATTGCTTTGTATTTTGAATTTCTAAAGCAAATACCAAAGCAGTGATTATGATCTGCTAATGACTTTTCCACCTACTCCTTGAAACTGTTTAAAAACCTCGAGGTAAAAGTTCGAACAGAAACCATAAGTTTGCCTGGGATACTTTCTCTGGAATGTTTAAAGACACTTTTTTTTTTTTTTTTTTTTTTTTTTTTTTTTTTTNTTTTTTTTTTTTTTTAGGAGGAAGATTATAGCGAATAATAAAAACTCTTAAAATTAACCATGCAAAAAGCTCCTGCTGAGAACTCCTGGGGTCAGGACGAGGCTGTGCCGAGCCCAGCAGTGGGATTGCTCCAGGGCTGGAGCTGTACAGCTGCCTCTCCCTGGAATGCTGCTCACACCTGTGGGACATGCAGGGAAAGCACAGATGCATTTAGGGAGGATGAAGGAATATTGTGCTGTGCAGTTATTGATGGTGCTACAATGCTTTTCACTTTTCAGTATTCCTGACCAGTGCTGCTCACTGGAATGGAAGCTAAGCCATGGCTTCTACCCACCCTTGCCTTCCTGACATTTACATATTTGCAATAATTATTCCTAAATACAACAACAGAAAACCTTTTTATTTCTCTCTGTTGTGTAGTGAAAGCCATAAAGCCTTTTTTTTTTTTTTTTAATTATAAAGGAAACCTGGGACAAACTGGGAAAGGAACAGGTATTTCCTGAATCTGTCAAGCAACAAATGGCTTCCAGAAATTATCCCAAATTCACCTTTTCCATAAGAAGAAAGGAAAGCTGTTTTACACACGAAATACAGGATCACAGTCCTGGAATGGTTTGGATTGGAAAGGACTTAAATCCCATCCAGTGCCACCCCTGCTGTGGGCAGGGACACCTCCCACTGTCCCAGGGTCCTGTCCCAGCCTGGCCTGGGACACTCCCAGGGATGGGACAGATCTCAGAAATATCAATGGATCAATATCAGAAGTCACCATCCACCAGAAAAAGGGATTGTGAGAATGTGAGGAGAGAGGAAAATCAGAGAAGATGGGGCAGAACGTGCAGAAATAGCAGCAAGGTTGTGCAAGAAGTGAAAACAAAGGATCTCAATGAAGCATTGATTGAGGGGAGAATTCCTCTGGGAATGATCATCACATTATTAAGGGAAGGAAATCCTGACAGAGCTGATTGAATCCATATTCCAGGCAGGTACAGCAGGTACAGCAGCACAGCTCACAATTATGTTGTTTACCAACAGAATGCGGTAAAACTCCACAAGACAAAATTTAATTTTTACATTTTAAATCCACAAACCTCAGTGATTGTTGTGCCTTGAACAAGCGGCCAGTGTGAATTCTCAGTAAGTCTCCCATTGTCACTCTTCCAGCACTCTCAGCTCCACTACAAATGGTGTGATTAGAAAAAGTGAGCTCAGAAGTTTTCTGTCAAGGGGGTTTTTCTTCCAGCAGGAAAACACCAGCAATCACTGAGCTTTTCCACAAAGAATTCTGCTCAGATCAAGATAAATCTCAACTTTGACACTAAAAAAGTGCAAGGAAACAGATGAGCTGGCAGCTTTTTAAGCAGCTGGCAGGGAATAACTATAAATTCACTTCTCCCACTGGCTCCCAAGGAAATTTGCTTTCCTGATTACTGGAAAGAGACTCATGGGGGAGGCTGGTGCAATCAGAACATTCTGTGGTGCAGCAGCACTTCAGAGCTTCAGAAATCCTTGCACTGAGGTTTAAACCACATAGACACAACTTTATTGTCTAATTATCCCTTTGAAACTTCGGATGGAGTTGTTTCAAAAGAAACAAACGGAGGTCCCCACATTTATTTGGTCTCACCTTTGTGGTTTTTTAGTAAAATAGTGTTCCCCGTTGTCTGTAGCAGCCACGTAGGTGGGGATTTGCAGTTCCTGGCTGCAAGACACATGGCAAATTGTTTCAATTTAACTCACTGCTGATAATTTTCAATTTTGTGTCATTTTAATTCCACATCCCGGCTATTTCCAAGGAAATAAACAACCCAGGGAGACGCTGCCACTCCTAATCCCCCTGCTGGTGCCAAGGTCACGGAGGGAAGGCAGGGTCAGTGCATTAAGTCCTGAGTGCCAGTAATAGCTGCTCTTGCTTGGAGATGTCACTTTGCATTTGTCTGGAGAAGTCAGCAGAGGAGTTCAAGCCGCCCTGATGGAGGTGATGAGCAGAGTGTGCCGTTTTTAATCAGTAAATTGGTTTACAGGAACAAACTTTCTGTTCGATTGGCTCGCAAGCATTAGAGCAATGTGCAAGAAATTTCATTTTACCTCAGGATTATTCTGTTCACAAAGAATTTGCCTCGTGCAGGTTCTTTTTGTATATTCCTAATTCAAATCCAGGCTCTGGGCTTTATCTCAGAGGTGAGGTGATAAGAAAACACCACAATTGCAGTTAAACAGGGAAGGTAAGAGCCAGGCTAACCCATCCCTTCTCCAGTTTTCCAAGGGGCAGTGTTTATGCTTCATTTTCCTAGGAATATCCAATAAAATTCAGACATTCAAATGTCTTGGGCTCCTTTAAATCACAGCATTATCAGCAGGCTTAAAACTGTATCTTAATAAAGTAAATTTTTTGTCTGGTTTGCTTTGTTGGGGATTTTTTAATCATCCTTGTTGTGCAATGTGGCGAGATGTCTGAATTCCCAGCATTTCTTCCAGAGCATTTTCTTCCAGGGAAGGAACAGAAGAGGTGAAAGAGTGGGAAGAGCTGAAGGCCTCAGGAGTGCACATGTTGGCTGCAGTGATTCCTGCTTTTTTCAGTGATATTGCAGCAATTCCTGCTTTTCTCAGCAGTGCCATGGACTGCTCCGTGCCCCTGGTTCTGTCAAGTGTCCCCTACAAAGCTGCACAGTGACTTCCAACCTTTCCAAACCTTTCTGCCCTTCTCACCTCATCCCCAGCTCTGCAGCAATTCCAGCTTTCCCCACACTTGGTTACAAACCTTCTCATGGACACAGTTTTGCTGGTAGGAAAGGGTTTAATTAAGTCATCCTCTTAATGAGCAAACGCAGCCCAGCAATGTCAGGGCTCAGAAATGATCTGCCCAGCTTTAAACACAGAATCTTTTATAACTCAGAGCACAGCCAGAGATGTTAGGAGAGTTCTAACAGATTTAATGTATTTAATAATTTAACTAACATATGGATTTAATAAGTAACACTGTAAGATATGAAAGGGAAACCCCAAAGTCCCAGTGCCCCATCCTGCTCCATTGCCCCCAAATTCCTCTTCCCACACCTCCTGCATCCCTTCCAGCCAGCCCCACTCCTGCTCCCTCTGAGCACCTCCGGATCCACCTTCTCAGTTCTGGTTCTCAGATCCCTCTCTCACTTCTCCTTCTTATTTCCCATCTATTTCAAATTCTTTCCATGTTTTCAGGACCTCCAATGGGCAGAAGTTTCCTGGGAGTTTGGTCACTTTTGGAGTACAATCAAACTGATAAATAGACGTTTGCAATGTCACATCAGTTTGTCACATCCTGGCTGGTAGAATTATTCATTGCAGAGGACAAATTCTGGGCGAGAGCCTCGATTATCCAACACCAACTCCATGGGACAACCCATGACAGGTCTCAGCCTCCTCTGGAAGGTGGAAATCATCCCATTCCAGCCAGTTGAAAGGGACTGAATAATTTCTCTGCTTGCCCACATCTCCCACAGAAAATACTGGGCAGAAAAGGTGATTAGCATTCCAGTTAACAGAGCCCAAAGCTATTAGTAATAAATCTATTAGAACTTTTAATTAAAACCCCGAAACTCGTCAGGCAAAATCCACCCCATACAATAAAATAAATTTACAATATCGGTAATAATTAGCAATGCATCCTGTAGGATTAAAAATCATTAAAATAATTACATTTTGAAGTATTTTTAAATAGGTAATAGACTGCTTCAAAGACACTAATAAAATTATATTCAGAACCTGTAGGCTACTGTCCAGGCAGGATATACTCTGAGCGTAGTCTAAAATAATGAACTTTCAAGTAATTAACAAGTAGCAGACACTGGATAATTATTTTTAATGATCTTGCCTTCCTTCTTGAAGATAACAAAGATTTGGGGCCCCTTTGAGCAAAATTTGGTGCCAGTCACACTTTGTGTGTTGCCCACTGTTTCCAACACCCAAAAGGAAACAGGCTCTAAGTATTCCAAGATTACAGGGGCACACAAATAGTCTGGAGCCCAAAATTCCTATTAAGGAAAATCAAAAGTAAAATCAAATGTCAGTTGTCCAGGGTGATAGAAGAAAGAACTGGTTTTACCAGCAATTGCCAAAATTCAAGTTGCGTTATATAAAGGCTCAATGGACCTGGTCAATATTAGTCCAAAAGCACAGGGAAAATGAGACTGCAGGATAAATTCCTGAGTTGGGTTGAAATTTAGGGGATTTTGCTTGTTCTCTGCTTCCAGAATTTTTTTCAGAGAATATGCAAAAGCCTGAAGAAAGGAAAGAGAATGATACAGCTTCCATGAAATCAAAGGTTAAGGGACAGAGCTCCACATTTCCAAAGCAGCTCCGTTCCACTCTGGCTCCTCCCCAGCCCTGAGCTGAGCAGGATTTCTGGAAACTCCTGGGTCTCAGCTGCTCCACCCAGCCCCAATCTGCCAGACTGGTTCATAAACAACCCCAGCAGAGATGGATGGAGCTGCAGGACATCTCCAGCCTAAAAACTCCCCAGCAGGAAGCAACTTCCCAGGAAAATGATCAGGTGCAGAGGAGTGGAAGTAGCTTATCAAAATTAAAGCTTAATTAAAATATGAGGAACAGACCAACATTAAATGGACAAGCTGGACCTTTAGTACAAGATTAGATGAAATGACGCCACTTTAAAAACCTCTTTGTACAGCACTGAATCCCCAAAACTCAAAGCCCAAAATAAAGATTTGTCTCAAAATTCAATTTGGAGTTGAAAGAGAGCTACTAATTTCCAAACTGCCATTAAAAATTCCACAATAATGCACCAGCACTGCTACAGCTGAGCTGGTCAAGCATTCTCAGGTGTTTATCAATTCCCCCTTTTCATGGAGAGTATCTGCAAACAGAACACCAGGTGAGATTGGCAATGTTTGGGGCTGAGGGCCTGACAACAGCTCAAAAATGCACAGCCAGAATTGTCCTCAACGGGGAGAATTTGGATAATAAAGCACTTGAAAGACATCAGCAGGTGGCTCCTCCTAACCTGTTTAACGTGGTCAGTGGGAATTTGCCTGGTCCTGAAGACGTTTGTCTGATTTAACCTTTTTTTTTTTTTGTTATCACAGAATCATGGAATGGTTTGGGAGCCTTGCACTGTCCCAGGCTGCTCCAAGTCCTATCCAGCCTGGCCTTGGGCACTTCCAGGGATCCAGGGGCAGCCCCAGCTTCTCTGGAAACCTGTGCATCACCTTCCAGCCAGGAATTCCTCCCCAAGAACTAAACGATATTCCGATCAACAACTGGGCCAAAAATTAGAACTTTTCCACACCATCCACTGGTGTTTCCTGGATTTCCATCCAACACCAAGGCTGCACATCCACACAGAGACTGAAAATAAACACGCAGTGCTAATAAGCAGAATGCAAAACAGTCATTAAAGGCAAATGTAATGAACTGTTAAGTCTAGACTATTCCACAAAGACTGGCAATAGGCTGGATTTTGAGCTCTTTTATGATGTGTTCTGGAAGAAAAAGTAACCAACATGAAAATGAAGTCTAAGAAAAAAAACATCCCTCAGAAGATGTTGCAGTTTTAAGGAGGAATGATAAAAAGTGTTTCAAAGAGGAATAATAGAGAAAGCAAACTGATAGGACAGAATGAAAAGAAAAAAAAATAAAAAGAAATTTATCTGAAATGCTTCTTCATGAGAAAAGTAAAATAAATAAAACCCAGTCATCAAGGTAGTGGTGAAGAGCAGCTCTGTGAGTGAGAACTGAGCTTGGCAGGAAAATAAAACTCAAGTAATACAAACTTGCATATGCTGAGACTCCAACTGAGAATTGTCATTACCACAAAGATTCAAATTAATGATGGGAGATTCGTGGAAGAATAATAAAAATTTAAGTGAGCAGGGACAAATGAGAAATCACTAAAACTTTGAAAAAACTTCAGATGTAGCCAGCATAGCTTAACACAACTCCGAAAAATTGGGGGAAAATGAGTCCTGCCTATTCATTTTTCGATGGGATAAATATTAGTGCTGCAATTGTATTTCCCTCCCTGGAGTTCTGCCGTTGGCTTTATGGGGCAATGACTTGAATTAGAAGCAGGAAGGGAGAAATTTAGGGTACAATCAGAAAGCAGCTTCAAGTTTGACTTGTTAAATCAGTTGGCAGTGGAGTATTTTGACCTGAAAAGGCCACGTGAAGGAAATTGTGGAGTTCAGCACGTGGTGCTTCCAACAGCCTGGAAAAGAGCCTGGCAAAGGCATGGCAGGTGCAGTCCTACCCTGTCAGCTGGGCTCAGTGCTCTCAGCAAACCTCTAGGGCTGGGAAAGTCTCCAGGTCTCTGCAATAAACTTCAATAGATTGAGCTTGAATAGATTGAATAGATTCAATGTCTGTCTGCAAAATTCAATAGATTGTCCAGAGCCAACGCTGGTATCCACCAGCACTGATTCTAAAAGTGATCCCAGCCCCATCACAGCCGCTGTGTCTGTGTCCATCCCCTCTCTGTACTCCTCTGGCTCTGAGTTCAGATTCAGTTTCCATCTCCTCCTGTTTTGCCTGGTTGGGATTGAGCTGCAATGAGACAGCAACACTCTTATTCAAACTACACACTTGTAATCTCAGTGCTATTAATCCATTTTGGAAGCTTTCTCTGTGGCCTCAGGTCAAATACAGTATTCTCTTGTGGGTCGGTGCCTTTCAGAACAGAAAGTTTAAAATTCTTAGCATCCAGGCTTCCAACACCTGGGACAAACGGATGGAAACTTGTGGGTCTTGCACAGAGATCCCAGCCATCTGTTGGGAATTGTCCTCACATCACAGCAGAGAATCACAGAATCACTGGAAAAGAACTCCAAGATCATTGAGCCCAGTGTGTGACAATCCCCACCTTGTCACCCAGCCCAGAGCACTGAGTGCCAAATCCAGTCATTCCTTTAGAACTCATGGTGCACAGGCCTGCAGGAGAATATTGACCAAATTCCTGTCCCTAATTACTCCTTTTCAACAGAGCAGCTCATTTAGAATGTGAGATACCTGTGATGATGCTGGGTGTGAACGTGCTGTCAGCCCAAAATGGGCAGCGGTCCCTGGTGATGGAAAGCATCCCCTGGCTCCCAGAGGATGTGAGCAGAGGGAAAGCAGCACTGCAGAGGCAAACTGGGCACAAATGGGCACAGCTAGGCACCAGTGGGAGCTTTGGAGGAGCCCTAAGCACTTGCCAGGACTCAGGCCCAAAGCTGGAAGGGTTCCCCTGACAAACACACCCAGAGCTCAGCCCTGCAGAGCTGCCACTGTTTGTAGAGCTCCAGGATGCTTCCTGAAGAACAACAATTCCTGTTCCCAGCCACTCCTGCCATTGGATCAAGTCTGGCCAGTTGAGGGACTGGAGAAAAACAGGCAGTAATCGAGCTCAATGTGGGATTTTTGCACTTAAGGCAGAATTATATGGACTTAGATCACCTCTCCACCTGAAGCAGGCTCATATTTACCAGGGCGGTGTGAAAGACCCCTGGCCATCTGGGATTTTTATTGAAAGAAAAGACCAAGCCTAAGAAGCAGCTAATACTCACTGCAGCAGCTGTGCACTGTCTCCAAGGAGAATTATGGGACAGGCATGGCATTGCTTTGGGAGGATCTGATTTGATACACTTTGGTGAGGAGAAAAATGTTCTCCAGCAAATAAACAGTTGGAGAAGGGAATTCTGGATGTATCCTCACGCTATTTTTTCTGTTGCAAATTCAGGGTGATTCCAGAAACTCCTTTTTGTAGAAGTAATTAATTCTGGCTATAGAATAGGCACTGGAGCTAATTACAGATAGACAGTATCTATAAAATGAATTAAAATTCACCAGCAAACATTGCTAAAGGAGTTGACCATTTATTTTTAATGCTTTTAGGAGCATCTACACTTGGAATGAGGAGCATAACAGCATCCAGCAAAACCTTCTCTTTTGAAGAATACAATTTTAAAAAGTGAAATACTCAGTGTGAGTGCATTTAAGATGTTATCTTACACGTTCTCAAGCTACTCCTGACACATATGGTACAAATTCTGTTGTCTTTGAAGTCATAAGCTGGCTGTGACACTGGAAATATACTGAGGATTTAGTTAAATTCTACCTTTACCTACATAAAGTTGTAGAAAATACCAATTACTTCTGAATTTCATTAATTATTTATATCTAAGGTGTCTGAACTGAAAATAAATAAATTGTGTTGCTGGAATACAATTCTCAATTTCTGCAGGCACCACAATTAACTCCTGCACAAATATTGCAGCTGTAAAATTGTGCTAACCCCCTTGTGATACAGCTGAAAACCTCAATTATTTAATGTCTGACACAATCTCCACAATCTGAATTTCTCTAATGAACAAAACCTTTCCGGATGTAATATTTTAAACACCTGTAAAAATTAATGAATAGACCTGATATATTGAGCATAAATCCTCATTCCTTTCTGTTAATAGAAGGAAAAGATTTTTCTGTGGGATTGATTCTCCAAGTTTTTGAGAACTGCTCTAACAGACAAATCCCAGCATGGAAGAATTAAGGATGCCAAGGTTTGTTGTTTTAATCTCAACAGAAATGAGAAAAAAAATAGCAATTCTCATTTAAATAATTTTTTTTTGGTGCCTGGTGCTTACAAATTGTCTTGGATGGTAATTTCTGTTCACGTGGCACTTTTCTAAAATTGAAGAATGAACAAATGGGAACAAACACCCTGCAATAAACAAGTGGCCATTCTTTTCTTCCAAAGATTTTATACATCAGTGGCTTGAAATAATATGGATGCTATTTCCAGCCACTTAAAAATAACTCCTAGTGCAGTATTTTCTTGTTACTATTGAGAGTGGGAGCAAGAATAGCTTTCCAAAAGAATATTTGGCATAGGAACAGTGTGCTATATTTTTTTTAATAAAAGATCTCATGACACAGAGGCATCTGCGAGTCAAGGACATGGAAATTCATCTGGAACCCTCACATGAAAAATGCACCTTATATCCCCCAAAATTCTTGTTTTGTAAAGAATCATTATAATGATGTGGGATTGGAAATATTAAATGGACTGCAACAAGTTGATTTATGGTAGCAAATAAAAACATACTCACAGGCTATTAACACACTACTCAGTGTAGTGTTTACTACAGGAGTGTAAATAAATTTCTTCCAGTAGGTCTTTATTGGGATCTGCCACTCTATTTCTGCTTGAGGCTCAGCTGGTTAGATCCTGACCTGGTGCAAAATAAAATAATTGACAGGATTTCTTTATAGTGAACTTAGAGAATTAAAAATAAAACAAACTACACTGGCATTAATTCCTCTGTTGATGATTAATTAAGAAGTGCATTCTGCCACTCTTCATTCTTAGCCCAGCACTTGATTCTTCCCAAGAATGTCAGCAAGTCGCTGCTGAAGCTTCTGATCCCTCACAAAGCTAAAAGTGTTGTGCAGGGTTATCAGAGTGCCTGCAGGGATCCTGGGCACACCAGCACCCGGCAGTGACTCCCTAAGGACAGCCCAGCTTAAAAAAGAGCCCGAAAGAAATAGGAAACTGCAGCAAACCCCAAAAGGCTGCAATGATCTCACCCCGCATTTCAGGAGTCTCTGCAGTAGCAGGAAAGAGAATATTGGGACTATTTTGGCCCCAGCTATGCACGGGGGGTTGGTTTGCTGTCTGCAGGGAAATCTAGGCTGTGGGAATGGCTTTGGAGTGACCCAGTGCCACAAGGAGCAGCTACAGCGCTCAGTGGGCTCAGAGAGCTGAGACAGGAGCAGGAGCACCCCCCAAAATCCCACCTGGAGATCATTGCAATGGTTCAGAGACTTCACAGGAGAACCCCCCAAAATCCAACCTGGAGATCATTGCAGAGGGTCAGAGATCTCACAGGAGAACCCCCCAAAATCTCACCTGGAGATCATTGCAAAGGGTCAGAGATCTCACAGGAGCACCTCCAACAATGTCACCTGGAGATCACTGTATGAAACCACTGAAAGGTTTAAAAACTGCAGAAAAGCAGCTCTGGCTGCAGTTCAGTCTGGCTCTGGTTCCCCACTCTGCCCCATACACACCCATTTGCCATTTCAGTACATCACCAGGTACCATTTCTCACTGAGTTCCTGCATTCTCCAGCTGCATTTCAGTCCAAAAACTGAAATGTTTCATTTGTACCTGTGCTGGGAAGCAGTTAAGTGGGATTGGTGGAGCTGAGTGGGACGGAGGCAGGAAAGAAACACTTCCATTACTCTGTCCAGGTGAATCCCACTGGAACTCTGACTCAGGGGCTCCAAGGCGGAACCATGGAATTGTTAAGGCTGGGAAACACCTGTGAGATCAAATCCAACCATCACCAGTGTCCACCACAATCCATGTCCTCGAGAGCCACATCCACACATTTTCTGAACACTTCCAGGGACGGGACTCCACCACTTCCCTGAGCTGTTCCAATGTTCCTTTCCTTGAAGGAGTTTTTCCTTACATCCTGTTTAAACCTTTCCTGACACATCTTGAGTCCATTTCCTGAATTGTTACCTTTGGAAAAATTGACTTTGGAAAAAAAATTGCTTTGGAAACAAAGCTGATGCTGTGGATTTTGATTTTTTTATATCAAAAGACAGCTCTTGACTTCATATTCTATTCTTAACCCTTGTTTAATAATCCAGAATATTTATATTATTAAATAGCAATTCATAACAATCATGCTGACTCTCAGCGATTCAAAGACATTTTCCTATTTAACTATTTGCATTCTGTATCTAATAATTATCAATTTTAGTGATCCTAAATACCTCATTAAAAAAAAAATGACAGAATTGCATGGAAGAGAACATAAATTACATGAATTAATAGAATTCAGACAGAAGAGACAGATTTTGAGGCCCTTCCTCAGGAGCAAAAGTGCCATAGAACTTTTTATACTGCTACAAGTGTGTTTTTCCGATTTATGGTATTTAAGGTGAGATTTTGGAATGTAAATGTTGACAATTCACTTGTCAGGTATGACAATATCTGCTGTAAAGTGATAAAAGGGGAGGGCAAAACCGGGATCTCACTGTGATTAGTAAAGTACTAGAGGGAGCAAACCCCCAAGGAGTGCACACTGCCAGCAGATGGGAAGGTTCCTGTGCTAAGACGTTTGGAAGTAACAAAAAACACGGACAGGCATTGAAATTCAGATCTCCCACCTCTGAATTCAAAATTGTATTAAGGACCTGGATTGATTATTCAGACACAGCAGCCAAAAATCACTTAGCAGGGAATAGAATCTACTGCAACATTCCTGCAGCAGCCTTTGGAATCTTTTTTCCATGGACCAAAAAAACTTCCCATTTCAAGAGCTCATGAGAAAGACAGTGGGCCACTATTCTGTTTTCTTAAGTTTTAGAATAATGAGACTTAATTTCTTGCCTAGAAGCAAAGAAAAGGCATTTTTACGGCAAATCATTTGATGTAATTCTGTATGAAAAAGCAGGTTTTTCATGGAATTCAGATTGGCAGCAAAAGCTGTAGAGTAAGCCCAGGGATATATCACAACCTCTCCTCAAAAGCAGGGATTTTAATCCTGATTTCTAGGATTTCTCAAGGCACAAAGCCTTGATCATTTCTTTTAATATTCCAAAAAAAAGGAGAACTCTTGTGAAATACATGTGATAAGAGTGTGTGGATACAGCAAACACGAGTTCAGCCACCACCCTTAACCTACAAGCCTCAGACACAAGAAAGAAATTAAGACATGAAGCAAATGCTTCTGTCAATCCACCCCCAGGATGGATCCTGAAGGATGCTGATGTCAGCAACAGAAGTGCATAAATCAACAGAAAAAATACTAAATTTACCACAAATTTTAAACAAAAACTGGGCATTTTTTTGTGTAATTATTAATTATCAGGGGTTGTAGAGAGTTATGGATTGCTAAATTCTCACCAGCCAAGCAAGGGCAGATTTCAGCATGAATGGATGGAGAGAAAGGATTCCCCAGTAATTTCAAGGGCAGCAGAAGCTCAGCCTGAGCTGTTACCCAACCTCTGCTCTCAGTGCCAAAGGTGGTGAACTTCAGCATCCCCTGAGTGAGTCAGAGTTTGCACAATCAGGAAAACTCTTGGGATGAAAAGGACTGGACAAGTCATTCCCAGCATCACGAGTGTTCCAGGACTGGAATTGCATGGAAAAATTCCCTCTCACTGAAAACACAAAGGATGCCTGTGGAACATTTGGCTCCACATCCCAGCTCTCCCTCCACCTGTTATCTCTGTTATTTCTGGCAGCAGTGCTGGGGGAGTCCAGTTGAAGTGTGGATTTCACTGCTCAACCTGTTGGCAAATTCCATCAAAGGGGGGTTCTCCATGCCTGGTGTCATGGGTAGGGAAGTGCAATCCATAAGGAAACAGGAAAATCAGAGGTGTGAGCCCGGGACGTGGCATTCCCTCCCAGGATAATGTGGAACTGGGAGAAGGAAGCCACAGGATGAATTCTGCAGTGCTGTTTGTGTCTCTGATCTCTCCCAGTTCTGCTGCTGCTTTGGGGTCATTTCCTTTGGGATGCTGTTAAGTGGGCAAAGAATGGCTTAAAATGAGAATTAAACCCCTGAGCTGAAGACCAAGGTAGATTTTTTGCACTATGGACTGATATGAGCAAAATTCCATTTCTAAATGGTTCTAGTGATGCCAGCAAAGGGAAACCATGAAGTGAATATGACCCTGACAAAATCCCTAATTGGGGCTGAACAACGTTCATCACCTCATTCTCCTGGCTGGGGATGCCACCAAGGCCTGTAACACCTCCAGCTCCTGCAATCAGCCCTTTAGGATCTTGCTGAACAGGAGTCTGCACCCTGAGCAGTGGTTTTGTGTGTGTTTTTAGGGTTTTTGTTTCACTTCAATAGCCACTGATGGTGATTTACAAACCTATTCATGCTTTTGGCCTCCGCAATCTCCTGCAGCAGCGCATTCCAACATTTAATTCCGTGCTATTTAAGAACACTCCACGTTTGCATACTGCCTGTTTCTTGTATATGAAAAAGGATGAAAAATGATGTTCTGTGCACCTTTCCCACACTATTCATGAATTCAGAGGCTCCCTCTGTAACTCTGCATTTCATGTTCTCGTTGCAGAGTGGAAAAATCCTAAAGAATTCAATCTCTCCTCACAGAGCAGTTGCTCCATAATTCTGATCACTGTATGTGCTCACTGTGACATCTCAAGTTACTGGCTAAGCTTTGCAAGACCATGGGGCTGGTTTAAATAAACCACAGCTTTGCTGAAAATCAGAGTTACAGTTAAAAAGCAAATTATAATCCCAGCTAAAAACACAGTTAAAAGTTGTCTCTTTTATAACCACAGGGAAAAAGCAACACTCACAAGTGACTAACAGCGCTGTCACGTGAGATGCTGGTCCGAAGGTCTCTCATAGAAAAGCCTAAGTTATAAAAAGACATTTTATGGTATAGAAAGTTATAAAAAGATTCTGTCTCACACATGAGAAGGATGCTGCCCTTACCTGTACCTAGGGAAAAGCAGCAGCTCCAGACAGGTAAGCTCTGAGCAGTGGGAGGGCACAAATTCCCAGTGGAGAAATACCCCAGGGAGCACATGGGGCAGTAAATCAGCCCCTGAGCCTAGGCAAAAAGCAGCAAGCTGGAACAGCTGTGCTCCAGGAAAAGCAGAACAAATGGATTTGCCACCTCCTGACTCCAGAGATCCCAGTAGCTGTGGAGAGAACAGCAGGGCCAAGCAGGGAAACTGGGAATTGTAACTGGATTTGTTAAACAAGTTAGAAACATCCAAAATGCTCCTTCATTTCAGTGCTCAATGCATTTTGCTCAGAAAGGAGAGCAGAGATGACTGAAATTAACAGAGAACTCTGAACTGGGCTGTGTTTCACCCAGGTGTCCCAGACCTGGCACTGACCATTCCCAGCAAAACCCATTGGATCTGCCTTTCCATACTTTTATTTACCCCAAACCACAGAGTGCAGCTCAGAGGGACATCCCAGGCTCTCACGGGGTCCTGTTCTGTGTGACACAGAGAGCAGGGCAGCTCCTTAATGCTGTGCAGCTGCTCAGACGAACCCAAACCAGCCCCAGAGAAACACCAGGACCCCCCAGTGCAGCCATGGAAAAGGTGCCCAGGCACTGGGAGGGACTGGGAAGGGGGCAATCACCATCTCTGGGTGAGCAAGGAATGACTGCACGTGGCACTTGCTGAAGATGGGGTCGATGCCAGGTTGAACTCAATGCTCTGGGAGGTTTTTTCCAAGCTGGAAGGTTCTGGGATGCTGTTGTCAGGGCTGGAGTGTGGACCTGGCAGCTCAGTGTGGCACTGCAGTGACTGCCATGAGACATCCTCTGTTTCCAGGGGTCTCTGCAAAATAAAATATTTTGTAGGTAAAATATTTTGTAGGTAGGATGGGTCTTGAGCATGGAGCTGGAAGGTGAGAGGTGCTGAACAGAACAATTCCTACAGGAATGATGAGCTGACCATGGCCAGTGCTCATCCTGCAGCACTCAGGGCAAATTCCACTGGAACTGTGCTGGGAGCAGAATGGGGGTGGGAATTCAGATTGCCCAAATTACAGCCCATAATAAGATAAATTTTGGGTTCAGCTGACTGACTGGATTAAAAGATCATTGCCTGGCTGGAGGTGTCTGCATTGCCACCTTTACTGTCCCCAAAACCTGTCACAACCTCTCTGCCACATGACTTCCCAGGTGAATGGTGTCTGATCCATCCCTAGCACAAAGGTCCAAGTTCCCATATCAATGGGAATTATATGAATTATATTATTGGGAATTATATCATTGATTAGATCAATGATATAATCAATCAATACACTTCCAATATGTCAATAATCCATTCTCACCTCAGCCATTTGACAGAACTGCATGAAGAAACTCTATGTGAAGCTTTGTTATGAGTTTTTCAGTTGTTAATGTCTCCTTCTGTATAACTCAAGGCCAAAACTGGCTCTTTTTTCTTTTTTTTTTTTTTGTTAAATTAGAATTTGTTTTCATTCCAAAGAAGATTTTTCTTGAAAAACTACTTGAGAAAGAAAAGCTTTCTTACAGTTGGGAAAAAAAAAGTGTTTTTAAATCAAGACACAAAAGACTCAAAAATCCATGAACAGTTCAAATTCATAAACTGAAGTAAACTTTGAAAATGCACAGAGGGGTTTATTCCAGACTGGCACATACGTTTGAGGAAATTAAGATTTGTGACAATGAAACTAGTAAAAAAAATAAGCAAGAAAAAAAGAGAAGGGAATCAGTACTAAATTTACTGACATTTGACTAAGATCCTTTTCAAAGTGTTCTCACAGAAACATCAAGTTTCAATCAATTTTACTGCAACTGTTCTCATGAAGGATGTTTGATGAGTGTAAATACATTTAGACACCAAAATTATTTATTTCCATGTTTATCAAAACCAATATTCAGGATTTAACAAGTCTTCGAGATAGCAGAGTCAGTTAAGTAATAAAATTGATCATAGAAGTTTATTAATTTGCAATTGTGATCAGGAAATGGGATTCAAATGAACCAACTTAAATGAATTTCAAAATCTTCTCTTGCCCAACCATTAAATAAATTTTTAATGTGTCTAAAAGACTGTAAGTATTAAGATATGGCAAAAAAAAAAAATCAAGCTGAGCATTTCTGTCTACCAGCAGTACATATTTCAGAATTGAAATTTCCCTTTCCTCTTCTATTCACCCATTTTAAGCAGAAATCACAGCTGAAAACAGCTGAGTCAAATATCTTTTATTTGGTCTGTAATGAGCATTTTTAAATGCTTCTCTGACTGTTCCCAATAAATTAATTTGTAATTAGACCACTGAATTTGGAATTGATTTGCCAATATCTGTGTGGATCAGGGGACGTTGTGTTTTTTATCAAAATTGCCTGAGATAAGGAGCACAGCAGGTTTCTGTTGCTATGTCTGCTGAATTCAGGTGAAGTGGAATCCTTAAACGTTATCAAAGCACTTCCAGTTTGCTTTGAAATCCAAGCAACCTAAAAACAGGCTGAAAGAGTTTCTGGAAGAAGAAAAGTGTGGAGTAAACTTATTTCAAAACAGAGTTTTGCCAGCAGAACAAATAATCTCTAAGGCAGGAGATGAGTGATGTGAAAATGGGAGATGTGCCATTAAAAAATCTTTATTTTATACTAAACAAGGTGTCTTGTAAAGACATCCTTTTTCTTTTATAATTTTGACAGGGGTTAAAAATATTAAAAATATTCAGTTCTGCCAATGAGAACCTATTCTTAAATTCTATTTACTTGCTGTGTATGCTATCATTGTTTACTTGAAGTAGCTCATAAAGATGCCTAACAAAAAACAGCATTATAATATTAAATTAATAATTGATCAGCAGATACATGGGATTTTCTTCTCCTCAGATAACCATTGACTTTGAACCAGGTGAAGTTGTACTGGATTTATTATAGGAAAGATTGTGGGAACTCTGAGGTTCCAAAAGCCTCCCAGTATGCGAAGTTCTGTGTCCCATGCCCCAGAACCTGCTGGGTGCATCAGTTTTGTGCTTCCAAAGGATCCATTCTCATCCATGTCAGTTCAGTGGGATACTGAGGTGGCCCCAGCTGTGGCCTCATCCCATTAATTCCACTTGCTCTTCCTCATTTGTTGGGGTGAGGATGACTGCTGTGCTTCCCAGGCAGTGCTAACAGTCCCTTCCTAAATAATCCCACGGAGGCAGACGAGGAGAAGAGAAGCAGCATTAATCAGAGGGAGCTGAAATGAGTAGAATTAGCCCAAAATAGTCCAAAATAGAAAAGCTGTAGACCACAGGATGAGACTTGTTTCATTAGCTATAAGTAGCACCATGTGTAGGAGCATATAAAGTGTGGCTACATTTCAAATATAAAAATATTACCATGAGGCTTCTCCCTCCCACTCTATTATACTCTCCAAGAGAAAAGAGAGTAGGTAGACAATGAAATTCTTAGTTCACTGCCAAGAATTCCAGTGCAAACAAATTATCAAGAGAATCAGGTAAGAATAATGATGTGATATTGATAGAGAAAGCAGGAGCTCCGTATAAATTAAAGTTTAAAATAAACTGTAGGAGTGACAGAAGGAAAAGGTAAAAAGGCAGGCAGAGAGAAAGCTCAGGATTTTGACAGAGGAAAGGGATGGACACAGCAGGAATGCACAGTGCAGGCTCTCTCCTCCTTGGATAACAGGAGCAGCAGCAACTCAAGCTTTTCCTTATGGAAAAAAACCCAGGAATTTCAGCAGAAAGCAGGTCCTAATTGCCAAAATTAACCATTTGGAAAATAGACTCTACTATTATCTTCACCAAACAGTGGAGAGCAGAGAGGGTGGCTGTGCTGTTTCCAGGTGAGTCTGGGACGTGAGCAGCTCAGTCAATCTCCCGTGGCTCCTGGGAACGTTCCTGTCGGCTCCCGAGCTGAACACAGCAGCAGAGGTATTTTTACCCTGCCTGCCTTACTTTCCTTCCCAAGGTTATCCAGTGTGAAGTGATCAGGGCTGAAATCCCAATTCTGCTCCTTGAGCAGTCTCAGGGATCATTTCCACTGACCTACTTTTGCTCCTCCTGGATACTCCTGTGCTCCTTGGCTGCATGGGATCGAAATCTGCAGGGAATTCCCAGCAAATGCAGCTCCTCTCACCCATCAAGATTTACTTCTTCTGCTGGAAACCTACCTAGGGAGATACTTGATCCCTCTCACAAAGAGATAAAGGGAAAATCTGCCAAATTATAAATTATGGGATGATTTTGTTCGGCCATACATTCAAATTTCATCAGTTCCCTGAATTTGTAAAAGTGTTGGACAGAATCACATTAAATCCATTTAACGCCAGTTGGATCAGGAGACACCCAAGGAATTCCAAAGAATCATTGTTGAAAGTGAAAATAACTACTCTAAGAAAATGAAAACATAATAAAAAATAATTAATAATTACTTAAGAACATGAAAAAATTAAGGAAGAATATGTTTACCAACACACTGAACGTGCTCCAACTTAAAGATGCTCCAAGATGAAAAGTCAAGCACTTGAATAAGAAATTTCACTCCAACTCCTGAAGATGTGAACAGAACTGAAGCAAATATTTTATATTATTTTCCCACACAAAAGAAAAGTCTTCCTGTAGAGATTTTCTGCTTTCCAGCTCTACAGATGGCTTTTCATACAGAGAAAAGTAAAATTGGATTTAGCACTGGCCTTCATTCTTATCAAGAGGAATGACTGCAAGTGAAGTTGAGCCATTAATGTGGATGAATCTTAAGGGAAATAAAGGGAAAATTAAAAAAAATACCTTGTAATGTAATGTAATGTATGGGTCTCTATATATCAAGTGAATCACATGTAAATTAAAGGAAAAAACCACACATTATAGCCAGAGGAAAAAATGTTCTAAAATTCTGATTACTTCCACATTTTACACACCTTAACATGATTATGTAGAAAAACCAAAATTTCTGTTGCTCAAAAAAGACCTGAACTAGATTTCAGAAAATTAGGAGAGTTTTTGTTAAGATTTCTTCCCTCTGTTTTATTTTGTACATGTGATTTTATTGTATATTAAACAGATATACAATGTTTATATATTGTATATAAATAAATAT
>VWZV01014667.1:26275-57542 GCA_013397155.1 Irena cyanogastra | reverse complement strand
CAGAGGAAAGCTTGATTTTTATAATATTTCTTTCAAATGTGCTCAAATAGCTGTTCTCCATTTGTCTGAAAGAAGAAATTCAAGCAATCTTCTGCTTTCCCATATCTTCTTTAAGGCAGGAGTCCTTGAAGGTGGAAGGTAAGGTCTGTGTACCCTATTTAGATAGCAATACAAAGGCGTGACTTGAAAATGGAAATTGTGAGATTCCTGTAAGACATTTTGCTCTTAATGACTTCAACTTTGTTATGTATAAAATTCCTCCTCCTCCTCTCTCNCTCTCCTCCACAAGACTGGCTCAAACTGCTGTACTGCTTGAAAGGGATTTCTCTTCTGTTCCTTTTATCTGGCACATAGTTGTGAAACTTTGTGTTGTTTGCTTTTATCTGGTATTTATCAGTTTAACATTTGCACCCGATAGTTTGCCAAATTATTTTATACCTATTATCAGATTTCTTCATTTGGAAAACATCAATATTTAATTGGCACTTGTACCATTACTAGATAATCCTTCAAGAGACATCTAAGAATTTTTCTATCTTCCAAGGTATGTAGTAGTTCTGTAGAAACCTCTTGTAAGTGGTCAGGACTCTTCTAGGGCAACAGCTTGCCGAGAGTTTATCAAAACTCAGTTAAGAGGTTTTATATCCTTGCTCATCTGAAGATGATAATGCAAAGAATTTTGCCCATTATATTTTTCTTAGTATTTTTTTATTCTATAGAATAGAATAGATTGCTAGTTTTCCCCTGTAATTTCCATTATGTATAGGAGCTATTACAGATAGGATTGTTGGTTTTGGGTTATCCTGGAAATTAGAGATGTAGAACTGGTCATTAACTGGTGAGAGCAATAGTGTGTCACTATTTTCCTCATATTTGTGCAACAGTTTCAACAAAATTGTGTGGAAGTTATAAAAAAATACTGTTGAATAAAAATATTTCCATATTTTCAGCCAAAAGATATACAGAAAAATATAGAAAAACTATGCCTAAAGGAGTCAAGACTCTGAAGAATATGGTTTTATACTCTAAGGAACGTATCTCTGTAGATATGTATTTGTTTCAATAGAAAGGTAATATTGAGTTTTAAAGGGCTGTTAACTCCACTGTGGAAAGATGTCACTAGAAAAAATGGGTTTAAATGGGTGAGCCACTCAAAATTATGTTTGACACTGTTTATGCAAGAAAGAGCTAGCAGCAGGACAAACTATCAAGTAAAATATTGTTTTTTCCATTTGATGTTTTTTCCATTTTTCAATTTGATGTATTCCAATCAAACCCAGATTTTTTTTTTTTCTGGAACATGTCAGATGAGAACAACTTATACATTAGTTAAACACAAATTATTGATATCAGTAGCTGAGGCAACTGTGCAGGATTCTTAAGTTTCAAGGTTTGTTGTCTCATTGCTTTTGTTTACCTGTGAAGAATGGAAAAATACTTGGTTTGATGTTTTCAGTTCTCATGTTTAATTATCTAACCTCTGTATTTTCCCCAGTATCAAGTATGTCTTAAAAGATGATTTAAACACATCTAGTAACACGTATCTTAGGCTTATCTTTTCCAGTGCAAGGGTAACTTTTAAGTTCTCGTTGTGTTTTACAAGCAACTTTAGGTAAGACATAGGAGAGACAAGCATTCTGTGACACTCTAGACATGTTGAATGTCCTGCAGTTTATGTACAGGACAGCACAATGGTTTAATATGCAATAGTAGGAATAGGGAATGTATTTTTTCCACGCCCCCCTAGAATCAGCATTGCAGGTTGCTGTGATTAATATCCCTAATTTTGATGCAGCTGTTATCCGATTACACATTTCAAACCATAATATGCCTTTTAAAATAAAGCATTGATTGTATTTGACATTCTCTGATGTCAGAGATGCTATTAAAACTGCTGTTCTGGTCATGCAAGGGACCAAGCATTACTTGCAGGTTGTTAAGCAAGCCCACTGAATAAGAAAGAAAAGCTTGTGTTGTTTTCATAGGCTTTGGATCAGTATGGAAATCCACATAGGAACAAGAAAAGAGGTTAAGCTCAACAAGATCTTGCACTTCACACTTTCACACTAGAGCTTACAGTACTTACCTGAAAACTTTTAATTTCAGCTACTGGTGTGATATTGCCTGAGGTTTTTCAAACGTTGCCTAGTTTGGAAGAAATCTGAATTTCACACAGCAAAAAGTAAGAGAAAAACAAATGATTCTCCCCTTCATTTCTTCAATTCTGCACGTATCGTCGAACCAATAACGTATCATTTGTACTTGGTGTGAATTTAAGAAAAAAAAATTGCAGACAATTAAAAAACTCATCAGTTAGGGTTTCAGAGGACAGTTCAATGTATTCCTGCAGTTTGACAAAATAAGGGAGTACTTTCTTTTTTCACTTATCTGAGTAGTCCTTATCATCATAATAGTGTCAGTTAATTCAGTGAATTGCAGAGCCAACTGCTATACTAGTAAGGAAGTATTATGTAGTAAAAGGGTCAAGAAAAGATGTGTCTAATAGGAGGATTGGAACTCTATTTTGTCATGAACCAAAACTCCTACTTGCTGCAGAAAAAACATCAGCAATGAAAAAGATTGGAGGATGTAATCATTTTAGTCCCTTTCTGCCATGCACTCTTGTAGTCTTTTGTTTTATGTTTCCAGTGTTCTGAAATTGTAGCAGATGATTGTCATTACAGTGCTTCCTGAACCATGTGTTACTGAATATCTTTAAATTTTTCTTGTAATATATTCCTATCACTGCCATTATGGCTGCAAAAATCTTAGTGTCACTTCAGTTAATTGTAGAAGCTGAATGATGTTTAACTTCCAGGGATGCAGAAGAAAATATGTGCTTGCGTGCTGCTATTATTCAAACTGAATTTTCAAGCTGAAGAGTAAAAAGTCTTTAGTTCACAGCATATTTTCAACATAAATTCAAACAGGGTGTGAGCTGTGGCATCCAGAACAAAAAATTATATAAGCAGGTTGCTGAGCTTGCTGTCTGTAATGCACTGGGCATTCTGAGGCTATAAAGCAATACATTGCTATAAACAACCCTTTTATAATATCAGAAAATACTTTTTTTCTTTGTCTTTGAAGTAACTTCTTGATCTGTTGATGAACTCCTGATTTACTGAATGTTGTGAAGGGAGCATGACGAGCACGTTTTACTACCTTGCAGCATTAGCCACCTGTGTCAATTTTCACCCTACAGAAGGAATAAAAAGTGACTTTCAGATTTAATCTGCTAGATTTGTGGTTATTTCTGTCAGTCAGACTTTATCAAAACCGTAAATATCAAAATGAAATAAAATTCTTCCTTTAGGTTTGGGTCATCTCTAGGATAACGTTAAGAGATGTGGTAAATATTAATCTCCTTTTCGTCAAATCTAGACTTTACTAATGCTACTTTTAGTGATGTCATAAACCAGCACATCCTGAACATCTCAATGTTTCATCTGAAATCTTACTTTGCTAAGCTTTTTCTCTTGTGGCTGATAGTTTTCTATGTGTGGGGACTTAAGAAATGCCAAAACACACTTGCCACACTGCCTTGATTTTTGACAGTGACCTGCCAGTAGCCTATTTTTGGCTGGATCAGAAGACAGGAATAATTATTTGTGTGTTCATAAAGGGAATTCTTGAAGGAGTGACTGTATATATACTGCGATACAAATGCTTAGAGAATTTGTATTGCTTCAGAGTAAAGATTGATATTATACAGTTCGAACATGTTTTTTTACTTCATTCTGCTTGAAATATAAGAAGTGAATCATCATTTCTGGATAGCACACATTGTTTATAGCTTGATAAAATAATTTTCAGAGATTAAACATAAACAGTAAAATGAAACTGCTGTTTCAGAAGTCAGCTACTAATCCGTGAATCTTCCTGATTTCTGACTTGTTTGTTGGTTTGGTTTTTTGGTAGAATTAGTCCACTTATCCAGTTTTGTTGTGCTTTAACCCCAGCTGGCATCTTAGACTAGCACAGCTGCTTGTTTACTCCTTGCAAGTGGGATTGGACAGAGAATTGGAAGAATGAAAGTAAAAAATTCTCTTGGGTTGAGATAAAGACAGATTAATAAGTAAAGTAAAAGTAATGCACTTATGCAAACCAATGCAAGGAATTCATTCACCACTTCCCATTGCAAGGCAGGTATTCACCCATTCTGCAGGAAGGCAGGGCTTCATCACATGTGATGATGATCTGGGAATACAAACACAATCACTCTGAACATCCTACCTTTCTATTCCCCCCAGTTCATATTATGCTGAGTATGATGCCATATGACATGAGGATATTCCATATATTGGGCTCAGCTGTCCCTACAGTTTTCCCCCCAACTCCTTGTGCACCCACAGCCTCCTCTCTGGTGGGATTGGATAAAGAGCAGAAATGGCCTTGACTCTGTGCAGTTGCAGCACAGAATCAAATACTGATGAATTAAAACATCTCTATATTATGAACACTCTTTCCAGCACAAATCCAAACCACAGCTCTATACCAGCTACTGTGAAGAAAATTAGTTCTACACCAGCCAAAACCAGCACAAGTTTTTTTAAAGACGTTGTGAGTATCAGTACATGGGCAACAGCTGTTTGAGGCATAGCACTGCTGTGTTAACCTTGTACATGAGATGTGCATTGTTAGTTTTTGAGAGGCAGTAGTAAGATGTTCTTACTGACTGACACTGTCAGAAGGCTGCCTTCATACTATTGAATGATGTGGAGTATTTTTGAATTGGGTAAACTCAACTGGTGTGCTTTGGTATGCTGAGCATTTTTGCATTTTATCTCTGCAAGACTCTTTACTGTCGCAGCTTTGACTCAAAAGACTTGTTCAAACCAAAATTTCCTCTTTGTGGGACAGAGAATGATTTTAAGAGGCCATTCTCCTTGAAGTAGTTTGTCACTCTTTTCCATTGTCTTTTAGAGATGGGATTTGTGAACCCTCAGGATCTTCTCACCGTTGAGGATTTGCTTTTGTGGAGAAGATAAAGATTGTAATGACATTTTTCCTCATGATTTAATTATTTGTTAATTTGAGTTGCAGATGGTGATAGTTTCAAGTAATTCAGTATAACTGATAGTAACTGCATTTTTAAAAATCTTTGCTGGAATTATAGAACAGTATTAATTTTCTTAAGTAAAATATGCTTTATTAGTGAAAAATCCCTTGGCCTCTTATGGAATTGCAGGGTACACATACCTTGAAGGTCTAGAGACCAAGGACGGATTTTATAACCCCAACAAAATTACGGAAATTCTCCCACACGTAAGTAATGTGCAGATATGATCTGATTCACATTTAAAATTATGGTGTAGACACTGGGAGGTTGTCTGTGTACAATAACAAAATGCCTACTACTGTTCTCTAGTTAACACCTGGAGCAGTAGTTCCAAATTACTTCTGCAGTAATTTTTACTGTGTCTAAATTGTGCATAAGCTATGCAAGGTAATGAAGTAATATTCTGGCTCCAGAATGAGCTGGAGCTTTTTACTTTTGTTCTTTTGGTACAATCTCAATAATCACTTTATGGATAGAGGCTGTTTCAAAAGAATGATGTAAGTTAGCCTTGCTTAATTTCTTACCTCTGCTTCTTTTTTTATTTAGACAACAGAGTCCTGAAGTGTTTCTAAAAGGAAACTTGACTGAGTCACTGTATTTCTGTCAGCTGGGTATTTAACATCAGAAAGATTGTTCCTTGATGTTGTATTTCAGGAAAAGTGTTGTCCAAATGCTGTCTCCTTAGTGACGTCCAGCTGTAATGCATCATACTGCTGTAATGCATCAAAGCCTTCCTCACTTGGACCAGAGAGTCATGGAATGGGCTGGACTGGACAGGATGTTAGAGATCATCTTGTTTCCGCCCTCCTGCCATGAGCAGGGACATTCTTCACTAGACCATGTTGTTCAGAGCTCCACCAAATCTGGCCTGGAACACTTCCAGGGATGGGGGGGTCTGCTTCCCTGGACAACCTGTACCATTGCACCACCCTCTCATGGCAAAGAATTTTTTCCTAATATCAAATCTAAAACTACTCTCTTTCTGAATGAAGCCATTTCCTCTTGTTCTGTCACTACATGCACTTGTAAAATGTTCCTTTCCATCTTTCTTGTAGGCTCTCTTTGGGTACTTGGAGGCTGCAATTAAGTCACCCTGATCTCTTTTCCAGGCTGAACAGTCCCAGTTCTCTGAGCCTTTTTGCACAGGAGACGTGGTCCCTCCCTGTAATCACGTTGGTGGCCTCTGAACTCGCTACAGTGGTTTGTCCTTCCTGAGCTGGGGACCCCAAAGCTGGATGCAGCACTCTGAGTGGCATTTTTACCAAAGCAGAGCAGAGGGGCAGAATCCTTTCCCTGGCCCTGCTGCCCATAGTGCTTCGGATGCAGCCCAGGACACGTTTGGCTTTCTGGGCTGTGAGTGCACATTGCCAGGTCATGTTCAGCATCTCATCCACCCCAAGTCCTTTGCAGGGCTGCTCTCAATCCCTAGCAGGTGTTTATACTGTGGGTTACCCTGACTCAGGTGCAGCATCTCACACTTCTTCTTACTGAACTCCATGGGATTCCCACGGGCCCACTTCTCAAGGCTGTCTGGGTCCCTTTGGGTGGCACCTCATCCTTCAGGTGTGTAAACTACTCACAGCTTGGTGTCATCTGAAAATTTCTTGAGGCTGCACTCATATCTTTTGTCTCTGTCATAATGATGTCTCTTAACCACCTAGTCCTTTATTAATACAGCAGTTTTCTGCATATTTCTAATTGCCAAAGGGGGCTGGCTGAGATCTACTGCTGAATTTGCTAGTGGACTTTTTTTCAGATACTTCATCCACCCTACTGTATGTTAGTGACAAAGATGTATTTAAAATTAATATATTGCATCTTTTATATTTCCTCTGTACTTTTGCAGCAATCATAACTGGATAATTGCTGTTTCTTAGATATATGAGTTGTAAGATATGCAATCACATCAAATCTGTTGAGTGATTCTGTAATGATATTTCATTTTTTTTTTTTTGCTGAGACAGAGTATGATTATGCATAATCGTTATTTCCTTGATTAGCTGTTTGATCAATATTTTTTTTTCCATTTATGTTTAGGAAAGGAAATGAAATCTTGCAATTTCAATGAGGATCAATTTGGCAAGCTTTGGTCCATATCCTTGCACTTCATGCCATCCCATGCCTTTTGATGGTTTTCCCTTTGCTGCAGATTTTTTTCTTTTTTTTTCAGTATGCATGCCATTTCATTTCTATCTTCTCCTCAATGTTCTGTCTTCATGTTTGTTTTTTCCCCTGATTTTGCAACATCTCTGAGGTTAGTTTTGGCATGTTTTGGTCCTTTTCACTGCACCTCATTTCATTCCGGTCCATTTTCTTGTGGTCACTAAATTTGCAAATTTTCATTTTTTTTTTCCACTTGCATTTAATTTGATCATATCTCCTTTCCAGAGTGTCTGTAAGGCTTTCCTTTCTGTTTTCAAGATTTCATTTCCATTCCTGAAAGGAAGAATTTCCTTTCAGGAAAGGAAATGAAATCCTGCAATTTCAATGAGGATCAATTTGGCAAGCTTTGGTCCATAACCCTGCACTTCAGGCCATCTTATGAATTGAGATGATTTTCACTTCGGTGAAGTTTTTTTGTGTTTTATTAGGTAGATCTTCTTGTACAATTCTTCTCTTGTCTTTTCTATATTCTTGTTTCATTTATTCTCTTGAATTTGCTACTTCTCTTACTTTAGTTTTCATAAATTCTTGTCTTTTTTAGTTTATGTCACTTTATTCCTATCCATTTGATTGTCATCACTTCATTTTCAAATTCAGGTGGTTTTTTATTCTGCTGCATCCATAGGTAAAATGAGAGGAATCGAAACCTTTTAAAAAGCAGTAGACAAGATATTGTTTTTCTAGAAATCATTTGTCGTTTAGTGGGCGATATTGAGATTACAAGTTTTATTTGCTTTGAATGGCCAAGCTTTGGCAGTGGATGGGTCGGAATCCAGGAGTGGCTTCTGTGAGAACCTGCTGGAAGCTTCCTTCCTGTCCACCATTGCCAATTCCAGGCAGCTCCAAAGATGGATGCGCTGGTCAAGGCTGGGCCAATTAGAAACAGTGGTAATGAGTCTGTGATAACGTATTTAAGAAGAAGAAAAACCCTGTTATTGCACAGATGTAGTTGTGGCCAGAGAAGATTGGAGTGGGAATAAGTGAGAGGAACAGCTCTGCAGACCCCGAGGTCAGTGGAGAAGGAGGGAGAAGAGGTGCTTCTGTTTTCAGAGCAGAGTTAGCCCTGCAGCCTCTGGTGCAGACTGTGGTGAGTCATACTGTGCACCTGCAGCCCGTGGAGATCCACAGGGATGCTGAGATCCACAGGGATGCTGAGATCCACCTGCAGCCTGTGGAGGAGACCCACATCAGATAAAGTGAATGCCTTAGAGGGAGTTTTGTCCCTGTGGAAGACCCGAGATGAGAGGGGCCCGTGCTGGAGCAGCCTGTCCTTGAGGGACTGCACCCCGTGGAAGAGTGACCCATGTGGCAGCAGTTGCAACTTAGAGATATTCCCTGTTTGCTGTCTATGCAAGCCCATATTCTTGGTTCACCAAGATTCTCTTGGTAATGTTTTCTAAGATGACAGCACATCTTTTTTGTTT
Source organism: Irena cyanogastra (assembly GCA_013397155.1). Taxonomy (NCBI): domain Eukaryota; kingdom Metazoa; phylum Chordata; class Aves; order Passeriformes; family Irenidae; genus Irena; species Irena cyanogastra. Next base: position 48,896 of record VWZV01014667.1, on the reverse strand, counting down.
CAGATTTGAGCTATGCTATTGCCCACTATTCCTACACTGTCTTGCTTCTAAGGCATTTTTTTTTTCTATATTTATGTCTAAAATAATTATCTTGAATTCAGACTATTTGTATGAGATCAAAGGTAGTTTTTAGTTTTATATAATGACATTTGAAACAGTGTAAAAATTCCTTTGCCAAGTGTCTTACAATATTATGAAATATGCTTATCACAAGTAGCCAATTCTAAAAACCTCTGTAAGTTGCTGCCAAACCATTTAATGAACCATGGAATAGACACCTGTTTTAGTGTTCTGTTTACACTAAAAGGAAAAGAAAAATGAAAGGACTGAGGCAATAGTGGCTATTTTAATTGGCTTTAAATTATTTCAGATTTGAAACATTATTACAGTTGAATGACAATGTTCCTCCACATGACTGTATTGCTCATCCATCCACTCAGTAACTGAGACTGTGATTTGTATCCCAATAAGTTTGGTCTCTAAACCTGAAGATGTTGAATTAATAGGTATTTAAAATCCTTGTTCAACCCATCTACTTTGAGACCCTTATCAAGTTTTTAATAGTGAGGAGAAAAGAGGAAATGGACTCTTGCTGTGATAACTCTCAGCTTTCTTTGTTTTTTGCTCCCTGAAGATCATACTATATTTCTTGTAGTTCTCTTTTGAAGTTTCCTGGTGAATATGGGGTACAAGAATTAATTCAATTTGTCTTCTAAGCCTTTTCCAAATGCATAAATTTGTATGATCAGTTACTTATGGTTCAGCTGCTTTCTTAATTGATCTTTTCCACCTTGAATATTTAAGTAATACTGTATTGTTTCTGTTCACTCTCAAAACAATACTGCAGTCACTGACACTTTTACTTCCTAATGATATTTTAGAACATTTCTACTTGATTCCATCCTATTCTCTTTTAAATTTTATACTCAATCTGTCATTTACTAGCTTGCATGTAACAGAAAATATACTGTAATCCAGTAGGATTTCAATGTTTACAACATCTGATTGATCTTAAATACTTTATTGCTTTTTAATAACTAGATGCATCCTGAAACCAAATGTGTATTCTTTGTTAAATCCCCTACTTGCTGTAAAATCTGTATGAGAAATTTCATCAGCTTTACAAATTCTTACAATTAATGTCAATATTTTCCTGATATTTCTTCTCAGAACTTCTTCTGTTCTCTTTATTCTCACTCCTGAAATATTAGATGTATTTATTCATCTATAAAACTTAGTAGTGTTTCTGAGTTCCAGTTGCTGGAAAATGAAAGATAGTTAATGGACATATAAAAATACCAACCTCAAGTACTATTACAATAAAAGTTGAATTGTGGAACAGTTATCTGCAAGGCAGTGAGGTATTAAAGTCATATTTAATGGTAAGTAATCAGATCACATGGAGAATAGTCAGGGTATCATACACAGCTTCTGAAAGCTGTGCAGTTTTAACCTTGAACTCAACAGCAGAAAAACAAATAGCTCTTCTCCTTGATCTCTTTTGTTCAAAAGGAGAAACATTGAAAGAAAACTTCACTACAATTTCTTCATCATGTAGGTGATTAGCAGTGATAAATTCTTATTTTTCTAATAAGGGGAGTGCACTTCTGTAGTGTCTGCCGCAACCTCCACACTGCTTCTAAGGATTTTATTCTACTTTCTTCTTAAACCTAATTTTTATAAACTTCCTTATTTTCAATGATTTACCTCTTTGAAATTTAATGTGCTCAGTCTTTCTTTGTCCCCAGAATCTGCTGTGTATATGCTTTTGTCATCATTGTTTAAAAACTGGCACTTTTGAAAGAGATTTGTACGTTCTATGAGATTTGTTTAAACTAAATCTCATACGTCACAGATTCATTAGCTCTTTCTTGATGCAATACTCAATAACATTTACAAGTTTTATCTCTATAATCTCTATATGATGGTATTCTGACATGATATTTGTGCAGATTTTCAGAACAGTGGAAACTGCCTGGCAGAAATTATTTGCCTCCTTTGGTGCCCCACTGATTTCTCTAAGCATTTTGCATTTGGTGGGTGTGGGTGTAGGGGTGTGTGTGTGAGTGACATGGCTCCTTGATAACATAAACTCCAAATCTTAATTTTCAAATTTAGGCTTAGAATTTTATACCATGCAGATTTTGTGTTAATTTACAGGTTGGTTAATTTGACTTGATAATTCATTTAAGACAGAGAATTACTGTTCCTATAACTCAAATTACTCTACCTTTCCTGAGTATTTTATGCTCTGCTCTCACACAGAGGGCAGATTCTCATGGATTCTCCCATAAGTTTCCAACACATATGGTATATTAATCTGGTACTTTATTTTGGATCACACATTCCAATTCCTTCATCTTTTTTCTCAGGCTTCCAGCATTTACAAAGTTGAAGACATACTATTGATTGGTTACATTTCTTGTCACTCTTTTAAAATGGCAGTTTGCTTCTTATTTCTATATTTGATTATTTTATTATTTCTGTCCCCGACCTATCCTTTTTTCTGAGAATACAGACTTTTTTTGTCCTCATATTTACAAATTTTATCTTAAGCCCTGTGTATTTTTTCCTGTCAGCTTTCCCTCACTACTCAGCATAAAATTGACTGTCAACTGTGTTCATTCTAATCATCAGCACTTTGGTTCCTTAAAGCTGAATTCATGTCCTTTGCTTATGTCCAGAGTGCCCTCAGCTCCTGAAAAATTGAATAATCCTGCTTTTACAGCAAGCTCTGAAACTGTGTGTCCATTGTTGTTCCTGGACAAGTGTAGGTACTAGTAACGCTTCAGAGATGCTAGCAGAGACCTTGGTTGTATTTTCTAGAACTGTATATTTTGGGTCTGAAATTTTTCCTCTTGCCTATTTCATTGATATACGTGGAGAAAACAATTACATTACTCTCCCTGGCCTTTCCAAGCTGGTTCCTTTTAATGGCTGTACCTTCTTGTCTGTTACCTTCTAAGGATCAGAAACCCCAAAAGCCTAAGAAGGGAGGCTTCCACCTATCCAAAATGTTTTCTGTTTCTGGAAGTGTATTCTTAGTACAGAATGATACCCACCTGTGTCTTGTGTTGGTGTTCTCTTTGCTAGACTTCGATGTTTCTGAGCATTCCTATGATCCTCTTCACCCCTGAAATCCTACTGCAGTGAAACCACTGCTTACCTGATCATTTTATGTAGTCTTGGATCTCTGCTCATTCACTGAAACTCTCATTGCTTTGGAGAAGCACAGAACATATTTATCCCGGTAAAGAATTTATATTGACAATTAATTGCAGTCTTTGCATGAGTTTGTATGATACAGTAACTTTTATAAGGGCAGATTTTTGTTATATAAACCACAATTACCTGCATGCTCCACCTCATATACTGTAGCCTTACTCACTAGCTGATACATGCATGAAAATCATGCATGAAAAACTGCTGCAGGATTGGAGTTGTGGAGAAAAAAATAATACATTTAAATTTATAGCAGAAACAAAAGTAACAATGGAATGGAACAGGTTGCAAGGGACTTTGAGTCTCCACGTTTTACTTTTCTGTCTTTTTGTTAGCAGATATTTGCTGTCTTTACATTTTCTATTTTTAAGAAGTTTTTAAAACTCACAACCTATAGTGATGTTTCCTTCTCTTCAAATAGGTGGGGTTTAGTAGTAACAGCTCTTTTTAGAGTTTTAAATTCACACATTTATTTGCATATGCATATTCCTAAATCACAAATGCAGATTGCTTATGTGTCTAAGCAAATTAGGGTTTATTACATGCAATAAGAACCTCATCTGTTCCTGCTAGCTCTCTTCATGTATCATGTCCATTTAGGCACAAATAACTAGCGGATACCTGTCTCATTGTGTCATTTAAAAATTACTTCTATCTGTCACAAATGGTGTCATTTCACCCCTACATAACAAGAAAAAGCAAGAATTTTCCAATTTCAAGTTGGGAAACTAGGATAATTTATGCAAAAAAAAAAAAAGAAGAATTTTTAAAATGCATGTTTTGCTTTGCATTCATATAAAGAGGGTGTGAAGTAAAAAAATTATCGGTGGCATTACTCTGTTTTAAAAACTTTACAAACACGTGGATGTCTGCATAATGTGTAGCAGTAAATACTGAATACAAAGCAGGTATTTGCTTTTACTTTGTGGATGTGATTATGTTTTTGGTTAATATGATTGCATGTATATATAATTACATCACAGTATGTGTTGCAATTAATATGCAAACTCCATGTAATTCTAATAACTGGTCACATCTGTGAATATTAGAACTTGTACTTTATTGCCATAGTGTCTCAGAAAAATTCCTGTTGGAAATATCAGGCAGGTGCTGGTAATATGCAGCATGTTGTCAGAATTTATATTTGAAGGAGAACAGGACCAATCCTAGGATCTAAATTTGTACACAAAAGTGTTTATAATCTTATTATTTCAGTTATCCACATAGCTTTAGGTGTCTTTGTTTTGTTTTGGGGTGTTATATTTTGTTTTTCTACTGTCCTTCCAATTCAACATTGTCAATGCCAATTGGAAGAATTATTCTGGAAATCATTGTCAATGGGTAGCCCTATGACATTTGCCATATTTTAAAACTATTTAGAAAATCCTTTTGCTTTTGGCTAAAGGTTAATAAGAAAGCATGTCTTGCCTTCTTGTGTTACAATCAAACTAATAAGATTTATTTGCAACATTAAATAATTCATAAAACAAATTTTAAAAACCCTTCTAAGTATCACTTATGCCAATAAATTTTATTCCATTAGATAAATGGAATAAATTTGGACATAATTTTGAGATTTTTGACATTTAAAAAGACCTTAGAAGTCCCTAAATCCTGTACAATTTATACTGAGTGATTAACATCTATGCTAAATAAAAGGACATAGTGATGATATACTCCTTGGTAGAATGACCATTAAAATGTCAGTTTATGTCTGTTCTCCCAGTATTACTCAATGGTAATAATGTAAATTTTAAAAGGAAATTCTAGTTTACTAAATCACATGGTTACAGAAATTCTCTCTGCAAAAAGACATGTAAAAGAAAAGTATTCACTTTTATGTGTGTAAATATGCACATTGACTTGGATGCGCCTCAAAGATAAGTCTGTCTAAGATAGGCATGACTATGTTTGAATGCCATTTTCAGTGCTTTTGGCAAGCAAAACCATATCTGCCACGTTTATAACTTTATTGGTTTTTTTTTTTTAATTTCAAGAATATCAAGAATAGCTAAGTGAATGAGATTAATAAAGACTCTTTTAGAAAGCAAATATTATGAATTTTATGTAAATGCTGATGAATGCTCATCCTGTATGTAGGATAGAGAGGGACACTGCTTGATGGCTTAAATCCTTTCCAGCATCTGACTGATGGAACTGAGCATCATGGCAGAGCGTGGTATTCCTCCTGATTAGGATGTGCAAACAGAGTGCAGACAGCTGCAATGTATCCTCATTCTTTTCAAGTCTGTCTCACTCGAGCTAGAAGGCAGGAACTTTCATTTTCATATGTTGTTATGAACTTGGAACCCAGTTTCTCAGAGTAAAAAAGCAGGGACATGTCCATGGAAGTTTGTGGACTCTCCATCCTTGGAGATGCTCAAGGCCAGGCTGGATGGGGCTCTGAATAACGTGATCAAGTGGGTGACATCCCTGCCTGTGGTGGGGGAAGGGAGTGGAAAGAGAGTATATTTGAGATCCTTCCAGCCCTAACCATTCTATGATTCTGTGCTAAACCAGAAAGCTGACTTTTTTTCTTTTTTTTTTTTTTTTTTAATTCTGATTTTTTTTGCAGGGATAGGCAATTTAGAATTAGGAAGAAATCCTTTAATCCTTTACTGGCAGGAACTTCAGACCCTGGCACAGGCTGCACAGAGATGTTGTGGATGCCCTATCCCTGGAAGTGTTCAAGGCCAGGTTGGAGGTGGCTTTCAGAGCCTGGTCAAGTAGAAGGTATCCCTACCCATGGCAGGGGGTTTGGAACTAGATGATCTTCTCCCTTCCAAACCAGGCCATTCTATGAATCTATGAATATAGGTTTCCTAAGGATTTAAAATCCTTAGGAAATAGGAAAATAGTATTTGGTGTGCGTAAGTGACTGGAAAACAGATGGATAAATGAAAAATAAATAACTCTGAAACAGCATCTGCAGATGCTGACTATCAGTCTAAGCTTGTAACAGCTCCTGTTTCCAGTGTGAACTGCTGTTTTGCCAAGTAAATGACAAGTAATAAACACTGTTAAATTGAGTATAGAAATCCTAAAGTATATTTTGTATTTCTCTTGACTTCATCTGATAATAAATTGATGTTATTAAAATTCCAACTTCACTCATTAGTATCAGAATTTCTATTTTCAGCATGAAATTATATTGAATATGTGAATATGATAGCAGGTTTTTTCCCATGATTGTATACAATGAAAAGCAGCTAGTTTGGTTTATGATTAATTATTGAGATATATTAAATCTTACTGTGTGTTTTTACACTTCCAATGTCTTGTAATGGAAGGAGAAAATTTACCAGCAGGTGTCATATAGTTTAAGTAATAATAATGGCACATCATATAAATAAGTAAATATTTGCAGAATTAAACTGTAAAAGAGCATGTGGCACAGGGAAATATTATCATACAAAAATGATATGTATCTTGAATAAATGTGGGGTTTTTTGTAATTGTTAAATTATACAACCTTTCAATGTAACAGCCTGTGACATGGTTTTCTTATTGCTGCTTATTCACTGGTGGTAAGCATAATGTAAAAGCTGTCATGAGTAAACAGGATCTGGTTTTGAGCACTGTGGAATGCTGCTCACAGATGATGCTTTTGATAAAAGACCAGGAGCTATGTCTACAGCTGTTAATTCAGAGGTGGTGATGCTCCACAAGTGTGATCCTAGCAGTATTCGTGGGAAGGGTGGGACTATGACAAAATGATGAAGGAATATAGATCAAGTTCAGAGTTTTTTAGTGCATATAGATAAAATGACCAGAGAGAAATACTAAGCCTACGGAGTTAAAACATTTGTAAACCTGAGCCACTGTGTACAGTTTTTCTGTTTTTACTTTTTAATCCTTATTTCTTGCATTTGTTTACAAATAGAGAATATGTAACATATTAATAATGATGTAGTTTGCGCTAGCACAAAAATAATCATTATAATTGTGAGATAAGGGGAACACTGGAACCAGACAGTTCAGGAGGTGAGACACATTCCTCAGTGGCCATTTTAAAGGTAATAATGATCCCTGCAAGTGAATTAACATGAGGTTCTTACTTGCTCTGACACTCCTAAAATTTGGCCAAACCCTAACCACAGCGAGATTGAGTTGTGCAACTTTCTCTACTTGCTTATCTTTCTTTGCTCATTATAACTTAGTAGGATGGATCCTTTTTTTCTCATCTGTACCTTTGTTTTCCTCTTCAATGTGTGCTCTCTGAAGAAATTATGCAAAGCCTGCTTTCCTCTCTACTCCCTGGCTGTACTCTGTTTGACGAAAACAGAGGGTCCAGTGCTCTGGAAGAAACTTAACAGTCCTTCACACATAGAGAATTAATCTTTTTAATCTTTTCTTTTCACCTTTGGGAAACAAGAGGGCAAAAAGCCACTGCAAAACCCTTATGCATTTCATTTGTAGCAGTAGGAATGCTGCCTATAAGTTATTTCAAAAAGGAAAAAAAAAGGGGCATGTTGAGAAATGAAAGAGAGCAAAGCAGAAAAAGTGTTTAGCAACTGATTATTCAAAAATTACAGGTAAAATGAGTGCAGTAAAGGAATGTTCAATTATCAAGCTCAGTATCTAAGCTTGAGCTGTGTGCAATATCAAATTAATCATGCAGAGACGTATTTTTATTCCTATGTGCTTGGAATTTTCCAGTAAGGAATTTTAGTGATACATTGTTCCCCCTGCATTGTCCTCCCCTTCCCTAATTCTGAAAGTTTGAAAATATTAGAGGATGCATTAAAATACTAGTGGGAAGGGTTATGTATTAATTCTATTTTAATAAGAGAATAGATGCAGTGAGCTACAAATAGCTGGTGGGAAAGAAAAGCAGGATATTTAGTCAGGCAAGCATTTTCCTTTATTCAAGTGTTGCAATGTAACACTACAATCCAGGTATAGATTAATATTATCTTTATTTCTGCTAATCAGTTTTTTCTTCTATTTTAGGAAATAATTTCTTGATATCAGCCTAAGTGCTATTGTGTGAACTATAGTTTTATTAGTTAGACTTATTCATAATCTTTGAGCCTTAGGATGTAGGCTGTACACTGGCTATATAAAACTTGATAACCAGTAAGAAAATAATTCCATATAAAACCCATTAGAAAGAAATTACTTTAGTCAGAACATGCTACTATGCTTCATTCCTGATTTCTATGAGGCTACTGGGCAGAACATTTCACTCGGATCTCCTCAGGTCAATTTCTTTCTTTAATACTAACCTGCAGCTATGAACATGTATTATTAGAGAAGTGATGTAATGGAAAATCACCCTGAAAGCATATTAGAAATCACAAGTGAATAGGCTCATTTGAGGCATTTGAATAACAAAGCAATGCATGACTGAAAGTTGGCAACACCTCAGCTCCTTTAAGGCTCATAGATTATGTGGATTTGGTTCAGTTCATAATATCCAAGTAGGCTTCACTTTCTATTCTACTGAGATTTGTCACCAGGTAATAGGTTGCAAACATGGTCGAAACTTAATAGAATGTCTTACCAAGAATAAGATGAAGAGTAGAACTAGGAAGAGCTTATTAATTTGCTGGTAATTTTAGTTGCTATGCTAAGCTCAATTTTAAAACTGTGTTAACTGGTTTGAATAACTAATCAAAGTTAATAGGCTATCCTTTAACATTTGAATGATTTTGCTGAGGGAATGTGTTTAAGAAATAAATCTTGATGCAGTCTAAGTACTGTTTAATAGTTTAAATGGCTTTTGACAAATTCTGTAAAATTTGTCATTTACTGGATCCAAAATAACATGGAAACATCCATTTTTAAGTGTAATTGTACAAACTATCCTTGTGTTCTTCATCATTTGAGAAAGAGATCTGCTCTTTTTGACAGGCGATGGTAAAAAAAGAGGAGATCAAATTATTTGCTTCAGCAATGTCTGCAAAAGAGAAGGAAAGTTGGTGAGGTAGAGATAAAAAAACCCAAACCAATTTCCAGCCACATAACAATTCAAAATGATGTATTAAACTGATATTGCATGAAAATTGTAACTAGAGACATAAATAAATTATATCAATTTTTTTGGCCAGTGCTTTTACGATATTCAATAAATGAATTGCATAACATTATGTGCATTTCTTGCACAAAAGCTAAATTAAAAACAGTCACCTGACATTACATCTTCTCATCCAGTGGCTTTGAAACACTTGGAAAATGCAGTGTTATGTAAGTTGCATACAGAAAACTTTGTAGTAAAATTGAACTAATAACCTGAGAAAAGGACATATTTTATTTGCTTGGGAAATTAGTTTCCTGAGACTTATTTAAGAAATTTTGCCAAATAGAGTGATGGCACTCATGACAAAATTGACAATTATTTAAAACTGCAGTTTCACAGAATAGCCTTCCAAAGCAAGGTAATGGAAATCTTTTAATGGTTTACAATGATAAAATTAAAATTATTAGCTAAAATAAATCATACCGTCTTCTAAAAGATTTTGCCAAGCTGGGACAAATGTGGTTGATTTTCTGCTCCAGTTTCACATATGCTGAAGATCCAAGGACAAAGGCACAAAACGTTGTGGTGATTCACTGATACACCTCGACTCAACCTGGACATTTTTAAGGAAGGCAAAGCTGAAACATCAGTCTACACTACCTCACACCAGTGGGAAGAGGGAGACACGAGGAGGGAATACAGCGTATTGTTCAAGGTGCCACACAAAATCATCCTTCTGTTTCATTATTTGGCACTCTCACATACGATGTTCCCCTTATTTCACAGTAAGTCTCTTACAGGTAGAGGACCTGATACTCATCTTTTAAAATCGGTGGGTGTTTCGACTTCTGTGCCAGTGAGAGTTGAGATCGAGTTAAAACTGATTGCAGCAGTCATGCAGTGAGCCTCTAAAAGCAGTCAGCGGCTGCTCTAAAAACAGGTCGCTTGCTGGGGAGAAAAGATGAGTTAATGTGCTCAGCAGAATCCAGCTGAAGACAGACCAGCTGGAAGGCAAAAAAACCCATCATGGGCAGAAATGCAGTGTACTGGTGTTCCTTTAATATTTTGGGGTATGAAATGGTCTTAACATAATTATGGAAGCAAAGTCCCTCTATGAGCTGTGGAAAGAGGCTGACAGAAAAGATCACAGATTTTAAAATTCTGATTGTGAGTGAATCAAGGACTGGCAGCTGTGACTATAGCTATGTGAATAGTTCATTTTCAGGCAAATTCTAGGTGATTTCCAGTTTCCTATATCCCACATATTTGACTAAAAAAGAAAAAAGAAACCCAAACCCCTCATCTGCTTCACTTATGAAATAGCTACTGAAATTGCTGTACTTTTTGTGAAATAGCTAAAACTACTGTTGCTTATGAAAAACATAACCTTGGACACACTAAAATTAAAGAGGGGCAGACTTAAATAATATTCCAGCCCCATATGACTGTTGATGGGAATAAGCCCCTTCCTTACTGAAAAGGAAAAGAGAGTAAAAAATGTTATTTTCTCCTTAAATTTTATATTTCTGGAACAAGCCTATAAGCCAAATAATTTTTGTAAGCTGAGTAAGAAACCAAAGACACTTGAAATACAATATTCTTGAAAATGTTGTAGGTTACAGAGCAGGATAGTTTTGCCTATGTTTTGGGTTGGATTGCACAGACCATTCTTTAAGAAAAATACAATTAAATTCATCTGTCCAAGGGTTATTTTATGTAATCTTTACTATTGTGTGCTTTATTCAATTTTGAAGAATAATTATACATGCTAAATGTTACGCCAATTGCTTAGGAATTTTGAGATGCTGAAAATTTGTTTCTGATCTTTGGAAAGTTTATCTTTAGTCTACCGGTTTGTGGGTTTTTTTATTTTATTCCCCCTACTTTTAACAAAACAATTTAGTAAGGCCCAGTTAGTAAAATAAATTTTTCTATTTTCATTATAGTATGTTTTTTTGTTAAAGAACTATTGAAGGGCTTATAAAGCAGGCATTGTAGCATTTTGTACTATTCTCTTGATTATCATTTCACTATTACATCAGATTGCATTGTACCAGGTTTATTTTGGAAATGGCTTGTGTGTTCCATAATTGTTATTATTGGACATGTTTCTAGAGCTTTTGTTCAACATGTTAGAACTGAATATATTAATCACTTGATCATTGTGCAGCTAATTTCTGCTCTTGGCTCAGTAATCTAAATCCAGAGTAGCTCCATTTGCTACTTTCTGACCAGAAAATAGCCCACTAATGTTTTTCCTATAATGTTCAGAGCACTGTAAGATTCGTTTGATCTGCCATAATAGCTCTTTTATATTAATATCTTTGTAAGTGTTTCCAGACAAATGATGCCCTCATTTAAATGCAGGGGATCATAGAAAGGGTCTTAATGGTCCTGTGCAGCTTCTAGGACATTAAAAATGTCCTTGAAATACAGTGGAAACGCACGCAAATCCTGGCTCTGTGCCTCTCCATTCCAACGCATGAGATTTGAGAATGTGGCAATGAAAATGTGTTGGCTTATAAAGCCAGGACTTTGTTACCTCAGTGATAGCCTTAAAGAAAAAAACAATTGTGTTGAATCTCAAAAATATATATTTACAGTAGTTAATTAGGTTAATTTTTCATTTTATGTTTATGTCCTGATCAGACCAGAAGCATAATATTGTTTTAAATACTGTAATGTTCAGATACTAATATTCATTTAGATCTGTAAAACAAACTGTGCCTCTGCAAGAGCACAAAATCCTGACAAGAATATAGGTGTTGCTCAGCTTTTCCATAAAGCTGAGTTTGGAAGAGGAAGGAGAAAGGTGTCTTTTTAATTGTTTTGGGGTTTCATTTTTAATTTCTCCAGTTCTGAAAATTATTGAAGACCATTTCAGTACCTAATCTAATTTAGGCAAGTCTCAAAGAACAGAAGACGGGGGTGTGGCACTGGCCACAATCTTCTTGTAAAGATAGTATTTTCTATCAGTTTGAAATTTGGCAGTTTATGTGCATTATTGTGTTTGTAGCATCTATTTCCTTATTGCTCTAAGCAGGGAAATTGATGCAAGCTGAAGCTCTACTGAATGCATTGTGAGACCATGTTGCTTGTTGCCTGTCATTCACTTGTGCTAAGAAAGTGCTGTCTTGTGTTCAGTTTATGGGAAATGGTAATGACAGAGTACGGGAGCATTCTCAATAAGAATCTGAGATGAAGGGAAGGAATATAAGGAAAAAAACTACCTAAACCATGGCAAACCATCTGTCACGGGCAGCACCATCCCATTGCCATGGATACTTCCACAGTCTGCTCTGCTGTCATGAACTGCTGGTTTGGTATAATATGAGCAGGATGGCTTCTGGACACCAGACATATGCATTTAGGACAGAAAATGAAATTATTTTATGAGCCTTTTTTTTCTACTCTAAACATTCATTTCAATTCTAGCCCAACAATTTAACAACCCTTGTTGTTATGTACTTAAGTGCTAAGTTTCAAATTAGTCGTCAGTTTGAGTCTCTCCTGAAAAATCAGCCTTTCTTCAGCTTTACTGCTTTGCTATAGCAAATGATTCACAAACGCTTTCTGAAATGCCATTAAAATGTGGAGGAACTTCAAGGTTACTTTGCACCCTGAGAAAGACAAAGCCAGTTACAATGCATTAAAGGATACTTCTTTTGCCATCTGCACAGCCTGACACTTCCGTACAGTCTGAAACCTCACACAGCTATTTTTTCTGGAGTGAAATATGTAAACAGTTGACTTTAATTCTGCTCAATGCCTAGGCTTCTCTTCCATGTGATGTTATTTCTCCATCAGATTGACTATGTCCTTCTGAGATTGTATAAATCACAGTTTATCAGAAAGGACAATGGAAAGACATTTTGTACAGAGGGAATTTGGTATGCAGAAATAATCTTTTGCAGTAAAAAAGCTGCATAATTCAAATTATATGTTTAGTCACAGGATGTTCTTGATTCAGACGAACAGAAAGTAACATACTTACAATGCCAAAGAACTGACAGACATTATAGACTTCCTTTGAGCTGCACAGGGAGATGAAAAGTATGTAAAAAGGGGAGGTGGAAAATAGTTGATATACACCAACCGTTAGCAGAGGGTCTATGACAAGGAATATCTCCCCACAAGGCCAGCTAAAAAGAAAGTAATGCAAGGTAAGAATAACATCTTAAAAAGCTAAAAAGTGGCTTGTACTATTTCAGTGAGGACAAGACAGCTTTGTAGCATGTGAGGCTGAGCCTTACGTGGTACTGGAAGATCTCACACACTCACCTCTGTGCAAAAAATGGTCTTCTGTGGCAAAGAATTTCTGGGCTTGACAAAACCCCTCTACACTACTTCTCATAGCTCCATGTTTTAAATGTAAATTTTATTCTACTCTTAACAATATTTTCAAATAAACCCAGGGATGTGTACTGACTTCCTTAAGGGAACAATACTTACAATCTAAAGAAATCAATAAAAACAAAGAGAAAAGTGAAAAGGTAGAGGGCAAAAATTTCTGTGAATATTTTATTTCAGCTAACACCAGGAAGTTTTAGAAAAAAACCAAACATCTGAAATGTGAAAAAGGTGCAGCACAAAATGTTCAGAGGCTTGTGCTGATTTTTCTGACACACGTATATATATATTTTATTCCTTCAGACAAAGAGATTTTGGAAGAATAAAATTATTGCTAGTGTTTTGTTCAAGAACTTATAATTTAGTCCTGAATTTCTGACTAAGATTTGGGCTGCTGGATTCTTTGGGGCTGGGAACAGAAATTTCTACTTCTATCACTGAAAATTTTCTGATCTTTTTTAAAAAATGAAGTGGTGTCCCTGAAGGATTGGCAAAAGAAGCCTTCTCCATTGATTTAATTTCCAAATATTCTCTAACCAGTACATATTTCATAGGCACTTTTATAATAGCTTTTTTTCCTCTTTTTGACTTCCATTTTCTTCTAGAACACATTTGTTACTCTGGAGGGTTTTTTTGCTTTCTCTCATCTCCATCCAGCAGCACCAAGGAATATCTCTCTGTCTACCCTTATCCCATTTCAAGTGAATGATGCTGCAGTTTGCAATGGCTGCTTCTATAAAGAGTTGAACTGTTACAACTGTCCTGAAAATAGAGTTGCTTAACACTGGGTTGCAGTATCAGTGTTAATCTATGTGAGGCCTGGGTATATCATTACTGAAATAAACATTAGCTTTGGAGGCTCAGTGTTTGCCACCTTTTTAAAATCCACTGAGCATGAAGCACAGCCAATGATGTGCTTGTTATTTTTGTTAGAAAATGAGAGGGTTTTTTCCCAAGTGTCCTTATTCCATTTATTTGTAAGCTTTCTGCAGGAAGTTTCTGATCTATAAGTCCAATTGCTTCTCCTCCAAGGCCATTTATAATGGTTTAAGGGGCCTCCAGGGCATCATGCACAGAGTGCTGTAAATCCTCACTTTTGCAGGAATCAGAAAGTTTGCAATACTTGCCATATATAAGAGATCTCAGAATTTTATTGAACATTTGAGATTGGATGTCTCAGTTTCATCATATTAAGACAGAAGTTATGAATGGAGAAAGAAGTAGGAAGAAATAATATTGTTGCCTCTGTTAAAAGGGAGCATAGGTTTTCTGCTTATGGTGTGGATTTCAGTCTTGGCTGACTATTGGGTTCTTCTTTTTTTCTCATCCCAGGTTGTTGGCAAATGTGCCTCTGCATGTCTAAAATTGGTATCATACGTTGTTCTTTATTTAAATTTTACATTTGAAAGTGTTAGGGGGAACCAAATTTCTGAAATAGAGACGAGGCGATATGGAGCGTTGGCAGCATCTGTGCTGCTCTAAATAGCCCCGTGGTGCAGCAAGCAGGGTGCACCTCACTCACCTGGAATAGCAAGGAAAGAATATTTTCCCAAGGTAGGCCCTGCATGGGTGTCTCATGGTCTAGGAGTCTGTGATCGCCTTACCATGGCGATTGAGTGAAAGCCAGAATAAGGTAGTTTAAGTAAATTTCATCAATCTCTTTTATCTAAGAGCAGATGAAGTATTTTTCATAAGTTGTCTGCTGATTTTTCACTGTAATATTTCAAGTTAATCAGAAGCTAATGGAAAAGAATGTCAACTCCTGCATTTGACTGATAAATGGCATGCTACTTCACTCCTATAAGTTTGTGAAAGTTACTCTCATGCTGAAAATAAATTCTTCAGGTTATTTTAATCAGTATTTTAGAAACAGTTGGTAGAGACTATCAAAGTAACATCTTCACTTGCAACAGTTCTTCTAAATGATGAGTATTCTGGAGGTCACCTTGTTTAACCTAAGGCTTTATAAATTATTTTTGACTAAATAAGAAAAGCTATTTCTTTGAGACTGAATTCAAAACTTACTGGGGGAAAACTATCAGGTTTTGATGAATTGTAATCTCTTGATACAGTGTTTTACAGGAATTATACATGGAAAAGAACAGTGGGGAACTCCATGAAATTATTGTGACAGCTGAAATCAAAATCTCAATAGCTTCAAAAAACATATTTTTGAAAAATATCTTTTCTTTTCAGAGCTGAGTGAACATATGGAATGAGGAATGAAGTTTCATAATTTTCATTGTGTAATCAGTGAACTATTTTAATTCAGCATATTTGACACCACCATTCTTGTTTGCAAAGAGAATACCGCTAATTAGAGACAATCTAATTAAACAGCCTAATCAGCATTAAGGTTTAGGCAGAGATTGAACAGTTTTTATTGTGTCATTATTTATGCCAAGCCACAGACAGCTTTTTATTTTTCCTTTATGTTCCTAAGTTTATAAGCAAAAATATAGAAAGCTATAAGAAAAAGAATAAAGGAAAATACACCATTTTCAGCCTTTCTGGAAATCAGGGGTTTGCATTACAGTGCAGCCTGAGACAAGAACTGCAGATTTATGAAGATCAGGGTTTTCCTCTGAACTCAAAGGTGTTTTCTCTGGAGATGGATTCTGCTTCAGGCTCCTGAGAGGCAGTGTCTCACCCACGAGATAACAGATTTCCCTCTGAACTTCCATGAACCTGGGACCAATCATGCACCTCTGTGTGCCCTGAGAGCCGAGCCTTGCAAGGCAGAAGGGAGACTGATAAGGAGCTCAGGTCCTCTTTGTCATTGCCTGTGGGGGATATTGAAATTTCTCCCTGAGACAGGGGGAGCCACAGCCTGGAGGTGCTGAGGGAGCAGCAGGGATATGCAGGACTCCTTCCTGCCCGGCCAAAGTCCCTGGGCTGGGCTGGCTGCACTGCCCCCTGCTCTGGTAAGTTAGCCAAGGGTACTTTGGCTGCACTGGCCCCAGTGCCTCACTGTGCTGTGGCAGGTAGCAGACACTCTCATGGGACAAGGAAGCTTATTTCATTTTGCTTGGCTGTTTCTGAATTACCCCATAGGAAGCCCGAAGCTTTGAATGCTAAGATGAAGGGTTTTTCCAGATCTTTGCAACTGTCTCTATCATCAGGACTGAGAAAAAAGAATAAGGGAATGATTTGCTTAAACAAAGCTATTCCTGACTGTAGGGACTTCTTTTATATCCTTATTTGCAAAATGACTAAGAGCATTGTTACTTTTTGCCTAGCCAAAAGTGGCCTGAAGCACGTTCATGTGGTTTGCTTGGCATTATCTGCTACTCATAGCTTGAGCTGAATGGTGGTTATGGATGTTCAAAACTTCATATGCAATTACTTTGGTACGAGAGAAAAGGAAAATATTATGCAGGGTACTGATCTTGCTTTATATTTGAACACAAAGTAAAGTCCTTTTGTTTAAGCATAAAGTACAAATGTTTACTTTGGAGCCTTGTGTAATTTTAATTAAAACACAAAGTCATGCCTTTGAACGTTTACCTCTGAGTCATATAAAATGAAATCTAAAAATTTCTGTAGTAGTTTGTTTTGCTCTATTACTAATCTTAATAAACACACTGCAGGTTAGTCCCATTTATAGTTTTCTGTCTGATCTTCCCAAAAGTCATTCTGTGATCAATTGTGGTCATGTTTCAGCACCTAGCTAATTCTGATTAGCATTACAATCTAGTACAATAAATGTAGTTTAATCAGAAATTGCAAATGAGCCTCAACCACATCTAATATAATCAGCTATTTTGCTGAGATTGCTTCGGTGGCAGGATTGTCAAGCACAGGATGAATTAGCTATATGTATGAATAGCTCTAGGATGTGTTTGATACTGATTTAGAGGAGAATTTGCATAAACAGTAGTTAAAACTTAATTAAAAACCCTGTTATATGCTTCTAAGGTTGAACAATTTTTGCTAAATTTAATGATGAGGTAGTCTGTCCTCAACTAATCCTTTCCACTCTCTCAATCTGTCATAAGCACAACCTCCTGCATTGATTATGTGGACATTTGCCATAGGTTCTAAGCATCACAATAATTTACAGTAAGTCTAGCCACTAGACTAATGTCTAGTACTACTCTAAATGTCTACGGTTCAGCACTTCATTAATTTTTACAACTTTTTTAAAAAATTTTATGAGTGAAAAATTTACTTTGGCATCGAGCATCTTGTCCTATTGAAAAACTACTTTACACTCATGACTTGTTACAAGACTCATAGGTTTTATTAAACTCAGGAGTCTGGATGAGGAACAGTAGGCAGAGATTTTACATTTTTTACCTTAGCAGACTTGAAAACAAAGAATGCTAATCATTAAAGGAATCTAATGAACTGGAATGATATATTAGTTTGAAAAACATTAAATATTAACTGTGGATTACAAATTGTTTTCAAATAAAATGAACAATAATTTGACTTAGAGGCTAGTTTATTATAATAATTTTTCTTCCCTTTCTTCTTGTTGAATTAAAGAACAGATTTTAATTCCTTTGCATTTTTTGTTTCAGTTATATTTATTGACACTGAGATTACCTCAGCTGGTTAGAACTGAGTGCTGATAATGCCAAGGTTGTGGGTTTGACCCCCGTATGGGTTATTCATGTAGGAGCTGAATAATCCTCGTGATTGCCTTTTAACTCAGAATATTCTGTGATTCTGTGGTTAATGCATCCATCTGGAGTCTTGAATTTGTGTTATCAGAGCAAAATATAGGAACATAAAATGCTGTCTACAGTTAAAATCTTGTGATATGTATGGCGAAGTTTTTGAAGTCTTTAGTAAATCCAAGTGCAGGTTAATATTTAGCTAAACATACAAGCAAGGATCCTTTTCAGAGAAGTAAACAGAATGCCTACTGAGCAATAGGCCACATATGTTTATATAACAAATTAATGGAAGTCCATGTAAGTTGGACCAAACTTTCCCATTAAAATTCCTACTGCCTTTCAAATCCCACTGCACGATCATTATCATTCAAAAAATCTCACAGGAGAAAACTTTAAAGTAGTTTTAATGTTAACATTTTAATTATATGAGTTGAAAATATTTCACATTAAAAAGGATATTTTCCTTACAGATAAAAAAGTTAATAAATAGATATTTTAATAGAAATGCTAAAATTCTAAGATACAACAATGTTCAGTAATAAGCAGACTTTTCCCAAGGAGAACATGGTTTAATTATTTTTATGACACAATGTATCCTGAATGCATTCTACACACATTTAAGCCAAAAATGTTCCAGCTGTGCAGGTGAATTTCAAAATTTACAAAAAAAAATGTGATACAGAATTGCACTGGAGAACCACATTTGGATGACATAACCAAATTATTAAGAAACTAGATGATTAAATAGAACAAAGAAAAAAATATCTGGATCTACAAACATAACATCAAGTATTGTCCTCACTTGTGGATAAACAAATAAAAGAAATGGGAATAATGCAGTGATTATTGGAATGGTAGTAAGATGTTAGTGGTTTTTTTGTTCTTGATTCAGAAACAGGTCAGAGGGTTGGAATTCCTTCTGTCAATTCTTCTCACTGCCTTTTTTTAGTTTTGGGAGATAGAAACACCATGTAATTTGGCACTGAGAGAAATGTCTGTGGAGAAATGGGATTGCTTCATTTTATTCCTGTATTATTTTAAAAGTAACCTGACTTCCTAATCCAAAAGCAACAATATCTATGCAATATAAATTGCAGCCTTGTATGTTCTTTAGGCAGGGATGTTAATGCGATTGTGCTTTGTTATTCTTCAGTCTTTTCCATTACATTTGACCTCTTAGGCAAAGAATACTTGAAAAATTGGTTTTCCTCTACCATAACACAAATTAAAAAATAACCATTAAAAATATTCCTCTGCTCCAATCACATAAAAAAAATGAAGGCTTCACAGAAATAGAATAGAGGCTCTTTTGGCCATTTCCAGTTTATATATGAACAATTTGAGAACTGCTCTTACTTGCTCTGGGAGATTTGTTTGACTTGCAAGACTTACTGTATGATTCTTTTAGCAGATCTTGCCTTTCATCCTACTCTTGGCAAGTTTGATCATTTATGTATGTTGTGTCCTCTTGCTTCAACATAAAATCTTTTTACTCAAACAAATTCAGTGTTCTGTAGGTCTTGAAAATATACTTGACATAACAGCATAGTACTCATTATACTTTTCACTTTAAAGTAGGGAAATAGCCTGAGTTGCACATGCAGTCTTTTTGGATGTTGAAGCCTTTTTTGTTTTATTTTGTTTTTGTGATAAGATATATTTTCCTGGAGCCTAACCCTTCAGTGATTGTCCCTCACTTTCTCTAAGTTTTTTCTGTCTATACCACCAGAGTTTTAGTATCTGTAGCTAGAATTTTCATGTTGTTTACTCTCATTTTTCATTGTCCTTTCATTCTCTCTTTTTTTCATTGTCCTTTTTCTTCCAAATCTTTTAGTGAAATACCTACAAGGACATGCACTCTAGAAATACCTCTTTGTTGCTAAAGCGGGCTATGGACTTTAATGACAGGAGTGGGGTGGGAAGGGGTAATGGAAAGATAAGGAATAAATTTGTTGTTCCACCTGCCAATTATACTAAAAAGAGGATAATTCATTCTTTTTTATACTGGGTTAGTAGTAGCTGGTTAGTCTCTTGCTTTCCTTGTGCACATTTTCAATGAAGTTTGACACAACCAAAAGCAATAGCAGCTGATATGCCATTAGCATAAAATAGTACAAATCATAATGTTAAAATGTAGTGCAGTGAAGAAAGAAAGTAATTGGATACTGATTGACTCAACAATTGAAGCTATTAAAATTTGACTTTTTCCCCCTCATCTTTTAATTTTCTTCTGCTAGATAATGAAACTTCAGACTTAGTTCCTTCTTTGTTATATAAAGCAGTCCAATCTCTTTGTAGTTTAAAACATATCCTGCTAATAACAGTGAATAGATATTTTCTTTTTTGTACCTGTAGTATTTATAACTGAATGTTTTTATCTCAGTCTTCCTCTCTGACCTATTGTAAAATCCAGAATGCAGCTGGAATTGCAAAAATGTAGTTTTCAAATGTAAGCAAATGCTTTACCTTCAAGGAAACAAAAAAACCCAGTGACTCAGTCTTACAGTAAAGAAAAAATGGTGATTGCTGAACAGTCAATCCATGTTTGTCAAGAATTTTTGCCTTTAGACTTGAACTTTAATTACTATTTATCTTTCTGAATTATTGAAAATTATTTACTGAATTTCAGTTGAACCCAGTCTTTGACTAAAATTATTTAATGTCTTTATTAATGTCATACCTAAAATACTATTTTGATGATTCTACTGATTTAACTTAAATATGTCTTCAATATGACATTTATTTTAATACAAGAATGGAAGATTTAGAGTTTTGCAATTTTTAAGCACCATTTACTTTGGATTAGTGCCATTAATTGTGGATAAAATGGCCTTAACGCTTTTGTACATCTATTTCTATCTAGCTTGATACTCTGTTTCAGTGTTCATGTTAGGATAAGGAAATTTAACTCCAAGTTTAGGAAACTATGCTGAAATACATTATCCTTTTAGAGTAATTATCTATATGTAAACAATATCCTTTGAGTGAATGAGACTCTTACTTATTGATGTTATTCCTTAACTAGTACCATGGTGTCAAAAAATGACTTGCATGCAGAACAGGACCTGTCATCAGAGATTCTGGATGTGAAATTTGGAATTTAGGATTATTAGAGAAAAACATTGTTGCATCTGAATGTCACATAAGTTCCTTTATAAACTTAGTGCTCAAGCCGTGTTTTTCTAAATGTGTATTTTTCAAGATTTATTATCATTTTGCCGAATTTTCTTTTTTTCACTTCAAAACATTTCCTTAGAGTGATGGCTAGCCAGTGAAGCATATGTAGTTCCTATATAGCCTAATAGAAAGTGAACAATAACAGCATTATATTTCCTCTTATTGTAGTCTATTCATCTACACGTTCACAGTAATGTTTTGTTTGCTTTTTTTACTGCAACTGTGCTTTGTGCTTGTGATTAAAATGATTTTCCATAATAACCTTCAAATTGTTTTCCTGATCAGTGTGCTAAATTATTGGGCCATTTGCCACATATTGTATAGCTTGTTTTCTTGCTCTGAGCCTAATTATTTTGCATCTTTCTGTACAACAAAACACCTTTACCATCTGCTATGTTGTTCATGTAAACAATCAAAATCTAACTTAGTTTGTACCATTCAACCTTACTTGTTCAATCTTCTAATCCTTTTATCGTCTGTAATCTTGAACACAGTGATGTTATTTCCATGCTTCTCTTGAACTGATTCAGGCACCAGAGAGCAACACAGTCCTATAGTCAGACTGCTATTTTTATGCTCTATTTCTACAATTAGGATGTGTCCTTGTTGATTACTTTTTACTTCTATTTTTCTTCTTTTTATTTTTTCCTTATCTTTTCAGAAGCAGCTTACCATAATTATTTATACCTTAAACCTTAATGTGCAGTATTTCTCTCTGAGTTCAAATCCTAGCAAATGTGCTTTGTATATCTGAATGTATGTTTTACTTTATTTTTTGTGATAATATTCTAATAGCTGGGCTTATTAGCAGCGCTTTAAATTAGATTTGGTGGGAGGAAAGGGATATTCTCTTGAGTGTCAGAGAGGAACAAGGAAACAACAACCTTCCAGGAACAACAACTAGCTATGATGTCAAGCACGATGAATCTAGTACAAAAAAGGAGTTCCTGTCTACTTGCGCAGTGCTACTGAGAAAAGCAAATTACTCTTAAGCAATATAATGAAGAACTCAGGATGCTCAGACAGAAATTAGACGACAGAGATGAAAATTCATAAGAGAGATAAGAGGGATTATGCTTTACTGGATGATAAACCATGTACTTAAAGTTATAGATGTGTGACAAGAAAGAGAGTGAGACGTGCACAAAATACAAGAGAATTACCAGTTATAGGAGAAAGATTTGATCTCGATAACAATCGTGAAGTCTTCTGCTACTGGCAAGTGACAATGAAATTTTGTTTTATTTTCACTTCATATGAAGCATGTGGAGAATGAATCTCTTAA
>VWZV01014667.1:3744-26259 GCA_013397155.1 Irena cyanogastra | reverse complement strand
ACCTCGGGTCCCAAAAGGAGAGCTGCAGAATACTCCTGAAATCAGCTGAGCACATCCTTATTTTAAGCATGGAGAAGTCTACTTAAGGGATAATATTCTTTTGCCAGATAGTAAGAATATGCCTGAGAACTTTGCATCTTTCTGGGGTAAGTCAACATCTTTCTAGGGAAAAGCCTAGGTATTTAAAAGAAGACACTGCTTTTTTTTTTTTTTTTTTTTTTTTTTTTTTTTTTTATATTTTATTTTTNTTTTTTAATGCATTGTACTGCTCCACAGAATGAAATGCAAGAAATAAATACCTAAAAGAAAGTTGCACTAATTTTAAGAATAAAGACTTAACTTCCTGGGGCTGCAGATAACAATTTTTCCACACATTGCCTTTGATTCTTTAGATTACAGAATATTTTGATCTGAGTGCTCCTTTATGTATATGAATCCCTAAAGCTAAATCCTCTCTGTTGCTGTGTTGTGTGCATCTTGAACATTTACTTATAATGATAATGACATAACATAGAATCTTATTTGTTTCAGTTTTACCAAAATGATATTCAAACTCAATGGCAACAGTCTTATTATTATTTGTAGTATTAGTATACTCTCCTGATAACATAACTAATTTGCAACAATAATTTGCCGGTGGACATATTTAAATGGCATTTACCGGTGGTTCTTTGGCAAAATTTTTGACTTATGTGAAGCCATGGTTTTGCTCACATTTGTCTTTGGGTCAGATATCACCGAGGGATCTATTTGTGATAATTGACAGCTCTATATGAACTGCCAGCAACTTCTTTGAATTCTCGACAGGACATTTGAAGCCATTTAAAAAGTAGCATAACTCTTGTAGAGGAGATTCCTGGGGGTTCCTTTCCATAGCACAGTATTTTGAAAAGCCTACTTTTCAGTAAATACCTGAGGCAGAAACATATTCCTTAGAAAATCATGAAGATTTATTATTCTACTCCTTCTTACATCCTGTGCTTTCCGCTTGATATTTGTGATGATTAACTCTCTTTCATTGTAGGAAATCTTACTTAAATCTTTCTCTTTTTTTTCCACCATAGGAATGGAATTTAATACAAGGTTAAGTTATATGTGTTAAGAAATGTTGCTTTCTTTATCTTTTGGTACTTAGCCAGAATAATAAAAGGTGGTTTCTAACATATATATGAAGTGGTTGGGATTTTATCAGCTTGGTTCTCATCTATCTCAGAGAACAAACTCCCTCAGACTGCAGAAATAGAGAAAAATCCCAAAATAATCCTCCAAAAACCTCAACATTTCTCAAAAAAATCCCATTCAAGCACTTTCAACATCCCTCTGTCTTCAAGAGTGCTGCAATGTTCAAAGAACTAATAACAATTAAATATTTACTGTAAGCTAATGGAATCAGTTTTCTGTCTGCATTCTGCACTTGAGCATTTAACTCTCAAGTAGGAGTTTCCTGGATGTGGTCTCTACTGCTTTGAAATTAGGTCCCTTCACTTGCACCTTGGTTTCTGGGCTCTTAATGGGATCAGCTCATTAAATGTGTTTCAAATATTCTCCAGGACTACTTCTGTTAGAACAAAATGTTGCTTGAGTGTTGCTTGAGTTGGATGTAGTGAGAGTGAGATTTTTTTCAGATTGCACCCCTGCTTTTTAAGGTACCTTGGGATGGGAGGTGCTTTTGATTCAGGCAATTGGAGAAATACATATGGAAGCAAATAGCTGCAAAGGGCTAAATTTATGCTTTTAAATTTAAGAATGAAGACCAAAAACAAAGTTAAGTTTTTGGTGACATTTTGGGACTCAAATGCACTAGTGTGACTCACCAAAGGCAGTGTTACTGGAGTTATGTTGAAGGCTCCATGTCATCCTTAAAAGAAAAATTTAAAAAATGGTGCTTCTAAAATTATAATTCTCTATATTTTAAAGAAATATAGTTAAATATTGGCTAGTGTTTTGAAGGGTTTTTTTTGTTTTTGGTTTTTTTTGTTTTGTTTGTTTTTTGTTTTTTGGTTTTTTGTTTTTTTTTTGTTTTGGTTTGGTTTTTTTTGCATTGGAAATACCAAAAGCCACCTAAATCATGTATGGTAACTAAAAAATATGGGAATTGCTACGTACAAAATGCAAAATGCCAAGTAATGTATAACACTGCTCAACAAAATGAGGTGACAACATTCTGAGAAAATGGAAAACAAAATTCATGCACACATGTATCTCAGAAAAAGATAGTGCAGCGTTTGTCTTTTTAAACCAGTCAAAGACAGTAAGAGAGATTATTTCATTATAGTTCAAAGCATATCCTGTAACTATGAAGAAGGAAATGGAAAAGCCATTTAATGAAAATTGGTATCCTGTGTGATCTAGTTAGATTCAGGGCCACTTCTGATTTCCTGGAAAAGAATACTTTTATGAATAGTGACCTTCTACAAAAATTTTGAGAAAATATATAAAGGATTAAAAGGATGAAATGGCAACCTTTGATGTCTACTGGTCCAGAAGAATGTCTTCAAAAAATTGCAGAGTGCAAGTGATATGTGCTGGAACTGCATTTTGATTCCACAGTAGTATCAAGATGAAATACAACACTAGAGATGAGGAAAAGTGTAAGTGCCACATACCTAAAGCAGAAAACAATTTGGAGTTTCTGGAGTATATGACCTGTCAGTGTCACACAACTTTAATCTCAAGGTTCAGCTTCAAAAATGACTTGAGGAAAGACATAATATTTTGTCTTTTCTCTTTCTTTACTGGATTTCAGTGGGTAAATCTTCTTGGATTTTCTTTGCTTGTTTTGTTCCTTCACTTGCAGTTGCTCCAAAAGAAGAAGCAATAGTTAACAAATGGCTCAGGACTCTCCAATTTTCCGGTCACTTTGTTTAGATCCAGGCCTTGGAACTTGGCCAAAAACACAATCAATATTTTTTTGTTTCTGTAGAGAATTCTCCAAAATTCTTCATCTTTCTTACTCCTTTGGGAACTGTTTATGGCAGATCATTGGCTTCAGTTCCTGAGCCCCCTTTTTGAAGCCCTTTTGATCCTAAACCTATACTCAGGGGAGTGACATTTCATCAGGTTTTCTTCCAGATTTACGAGAAGTGTCACCAGGGTCTTCTGCTTACTGTAGTGCTTACAACCATTTGAGATAATGCAATGTCAGAAAAGGAGAAAGTCTTGAGCAAATTGTCCAAAATATCCCGGAAGAGGGAAATAGCTAAGTCAGACATCGCTAGGGATTTTCAGATATCATTACTAGAACTGTGATGGTATCCTAAGAACATCCCCAGGAGGAGTATGCCTTGATAATCTTCTCTCTTTTGTCACTTTCAGTTTGATTAAATATGTTGCTTTTTAAAAAAATATTCATTATATACTATTAGAACTGTTAAAAGTTTTCTCTATTTTGAGAAAGCTTAGTATAATAAATGTTGCTGCTATTCACTCTCTGAAATGTAGAAGCTCATATTCTTAATTAGATATTTGAGGAAAGCTTCACATTTTACTTTTTAAAATTTCCATTTATTTCATACAGTTCTAATTTTTTCCCTTCTGAATAATTCAATCAATATATTTTCAATTTTTGACATGACTTTCCCATCTATTTACCCTGATAACATAGCAGTCATAGGCTTATGTTTTCATAACACTAACTTGTACTTCCTGATTTAAAACTACAGAGTGCCCCAACACAAGGCCACATGAAAACATTAGCCTTTCAAGTAAATTTGTCTCATTTACTTGCAGAGTAGTGAGGGTGACAGTTTTGTGGGTGTTTTCTACAGGCCACCTGATCAAGGGGATGCTTTCTAAAGGCAGCAGGAAGTGCCCTCACAGTAACAGGTCCTGGTTCTCATGGGGGACTTCGATCACCCTGACAATCACTGGAGGAACAACACAAGGCACAAGCAGTCCAGGAGGTTCCTAGAAATCTTTGATAACTTTCTGATACAGGTGGTGGTGGAACTAAGTAGGGAGGCTAAGTAAGGCTGCTGGACCTTATACTCACAGACAAGGAGAGTCTGGTGGGAGGTATGATCTCTAGGGGTAGCCTTGGCCAAGTGACCACGAGTTCAGTATTCTGCAAGGAGGAAGCAAGGCAGCGAGTAACATTGCAACCCTAACTTCAGAAGAGCTAACTTTGGCCTCTTTGGTGAACTTCTTGTAAGAATCCCATGGGTATGTGCCCTACAAGGAAGAAGGGTCCAAGAGAGCTAGTCGATATTGCAGGATCACTTCCTCCTGGCTGCCTGGAGTCCCTCTGGGCAAGAAAATGCAAAAGGGGACAGGAGACCTACATGGGTAAACAAGGAATTCCTGTCAGCAGATATGCATGAAACAGGCATACGATGCCTGGGATGAATTTAGTGATGGCAGAGTATTCAGAAATGCAATAAGGAAGGCTAAAGCTCATCTGGAATTAAATTTGTGTGAAGGTGTTGAGGATAACAAGAAGGGCTTCTTCAAATACATCAATAACAAAAGGAATACTAAGGAAAATGCTGGCCCCCTACTCAGTGGAACAGTGACTGTTGCAACAGAGGCTGCAGAGAAGGCTGAGATACCTTTTTTGCTTCAGTCTTCACTGCCAAGGCCAGGCCTCAGGAATTAGTGACCCAGGAGGCTAGGGACAAGGCCTGGAGATAAGAAGACTTTCTCTTGATTGAGAAGGATTGTGTTAGAGACCATTTAGTCAAACTTGATATTCCAGAGTCTATGGGCGCTAATGGGATACACTCACAAGTGCTGAGGGAACTGCCAGATATCATTACTAGGCTACTCTTGATCATCTTTGAAAAGTCATGGCAGTCAGAAGAGGTGCCTAAGGACTAGAAGAAAGCCAGTGTCACTCCAGCCTTCAAAAGGGAGAAAAAGGATGATAGAAGAAATTACAGGCCAGTGAGACTCGCCTCAGTTCCTGGATGGGTGATGAAACAGCTCATCCTAGGAGAATATCTCTAAACACAGGGAAGACAAGAAGGTGATCAAAAGTAGTCAGAATGGATTCACCACAGGAAAACCATGCTTAACCAACCTTATTGCCTTTTTTGATGGCAGAACCGGCTGGGTAGAAGAGGAGAGTGCAGTGGAGGCTGTCTACCCAGACTCTAGCAAGTTTTTTGACACTCTGTTTTCCCAGAGGTTGTGGAGGTATTTGAAAGCTGTCTGGACATAGTTCTGAATAACATTTTCTAGGTGACTCTGCTTGAACAGTGACATTGGACTAGATGAGCTCCAGCATCAGTCTCCAACCATTTTGTGACTCTTTGATATACAAGGTCCATTCACACAGATGCCAGAATGGCATTTTTTTCCTCAAAATTGCGTAAATATTTTCAGAAGGGAGACTGTCTCCTTCAGAAATTAATGACAGTTATAGATCTGAGGCTGATGTTCCATAGAGGTAATTCTGGAAGTCCCTTAGATGTCTCCATGGTCACTATAAATTTATCACACGTTCTGAAAAGAAGGAACTACTGAGTACTTCCATTATTCTTGCTATCCTTGTTCTCTATAGACTCAGAAGGAAAAGGGGATACCATGTTTTTCTAGTGTTACATTACTTGGATGAAAAATGGTTTGTAAATGTCTTTCTTTTACTCTCACTATATTTGAAAGATTTATGTCAGAGCTCTCCAGTGAAAAACAGAGAAGATACTCCAAAAGATACGTGATCAACATGCAAAATGATAAAGTTTTAACTACTCTAATTCAGTGAAATTAAATTCTCCCTTATGCTATAAAATCAGTGCTACACTGTATTTTAGATAAGCACAATATATAGAAAAAAATCAGACAGATAAATAACCTTTTCATAGATTATCATAGATACCACAGAATCAACTGACGTTTACTAAGGGGAAATTTTATAGAGACTAACATCCATAAAGTGGATATTGCTCCCTTTTCACCTGACCCACATTCTATAGATTATTCTTCATATGTGGCTCAAAAAATACCAAATACTCTCATTTTAATTCGAAGATAATCTCCCATCTCTGACCAAAAAAATCTTCTACAGCAGTTTTAAAGCACTATGCTTTACATTACAGGTCATTGTAAGGAAGAAATACACATATGCTACTTTCAAATATGCCTGCAAGGACTGATAAATAAGAATGGTCTCTTTACAGATTTTTAAAAGAATTTTTACAGTTACACTGACAAAGAAATATATTCATGGTGATTCTGCTTGAAAAATTTTATTCATTTTATTCATTTTTACTTTTCAATTTATTCTAGTCATACTTTGCATTAATAAGCTTTCTTTTTAGTACAGAGAAGAAAATAAACTGCTTTGCAATATTTTTGCAAAAGGCAATTTTAATGTATGACTGAGTAGAATTCAGATTGGTATGAACACTTTTGTGGTATCAAATGTTCCCTTGCAACATTGTAAAAGATTACCAATTTCTATTCTCTGGGCTAAGAAACAAAATGGCAACTTTGCATCTGAAGATAAAAATTGAATTGTGTCATATATGCTTAATAATTAATGTGTTCTGTATACTAGCTGCTTAGAATAATTCAATTGTTATATGAGATCCAAATGTGACTTTTGTTACAACTGAATGAATCACCAATATGTACCTTGTCAGTAATATAAAGAAACTACTGATACTTAGAATTGCTTTTTGCTCAGGCATAGTTTAGGTTTACATAACCCCAGTGGTAAAATAAACATGAAAAAACATCTGTTCAACTAAATTCAGAATTACTAAATGACTTACTCTCAAATGACTCCAGAAGGAAGGCTCATGGGAAAATGTTAACAAACAGTAATGTCGCGTCACAGCTTCTGTAACTTTGTCTCAGCATGGCACACCACAAAGCAAGCTGTCTGCTAGTTTCATTAAATTATTTGGAAATTGCTTTTTGTTATGCAGCAGGGTACATTTTTAAGAAAACATTATTTTGTTGTTACAGTTGAAAACAATTTTCATTGATTCAGTCAGTTTACCATGTATTGCTTTTAGGGAATGGTGAGTTATGAGAAACACTGGAGTTCCTGCGTGTTGTTAACCTGACTCCATCAGTGCTTCCACACAAATGATAAGCACTGATGAAGACAAATGAAGAGCAGCTGTCACTTCAAAAACTTTCCTTGCAATAAAAAGGGAAATGTTGTGAGGAGGAATAGAACATTGTAAATTTAAGGCAAAAATACAGGCTGTTAAATATACTGTTGAAAATTCTAAAACAAGGCTTCCTGTTTTATTGATGACTTTGCATTACCACAAGGCCTTTCCACAATGTCTTATGCTCTTATGGTTCTGCTCTGGTTCTGTTCTCTACTGCAAGGCCACCTAACACTGTTACCTATCTGATTTGCACGGATACCTACTCAGAGGTAAGGATCCCCATGTTGTCATCCTTTCTTGTTTTGTTGGAGGCAGAGGGGGAGCTGGGGAACTCAGATGGCTTTATGTGGGATGCTGACAGCTAACTTGAAACTTAAACCTTGCTTTGGAGCTCAAACCTGCTAGTCACACAAAATCTCTTCTTGGTGGTGCATGCAGAAGGAGAAATACTTGCTGAGATGGTGCTGAAAGGTCTTTGTGTTTCTTATTATTATGGACTTACTTCTGATACTCCAAGTCTTAATTGCCTGGTGCCAGTAGACCAGAAAACTTACTCCAAATCACCATTGTGGTCTCCTTTCTTCCAGATTGTGTGAAGTGGGCAACTAATGTTTCAGTCATATGTGGCCATGTCTTCTGCAGTTAGTGCCTCTGTAATACCCTTGAGAATGCCAGCTCTTGCCCAATCTTCAGGAAGAATCTCATTCACAAAAAATACAATCTCATTTATATATAAGTACTTACATTTTTCAGGATAGAGTCGGCTGGATTTCAGGGTAAAATGAATCTTTAAAGATATATATTTGAGTCCAGTGATGTTTCACATTGGCAAAAACTGACAGGTGATATAAAGATTTTTTTATTTGTGTAAATATATGTCTTGTTGGTTATAGTTATTTTTCCTAGTTTTAATAGTATTCAAGTTTGACTATGCCATCTTTTTTGGACTCTGCTGCTAGACAAAATGTTCTGTCAGATGGAAATAAAACTATTGGTTTATATCAATCAGAAGAATTTATTCTTTTTATCACAATGTAGTTCTATCACAATTTTTTTGGGGGGGAAAAAAAAAACCCCGAGGCCCAAGCCTTTTAATCCTTGTGGGCAGCATGTGTTGCTGTAGTCTGTTTGTTGAATTAAGGGTATAGAAATTTATCATAAATTGGGGCTCTTGTGTGTCTCACTGAAACAAAGTGGGGCTGTGAGTCCTCCCCTTCGTTGCAGACACCCTTCAGCTGTTAGACCTTTCTCGAGCTCAGTGCAAAGCAAGGGGCCCAGCCCATGTTCATCTCAACCAGCCTCATCAGCTCTGCCCCAAAAGGCAGAAACACAGAGCACAGTTCTGGCCATTGACCACGCAGTTGTAGGCAGCCCCTGAGACATCAATAACAGGTGCCCATCCTGGGTGCCCATCCCAATCCAGCCTGTGAGGCCCTTCCGAGGGGCTGCACATCATGCTGGGGTATCTGCCGCTCCTCCCAGCCTTGTTGTGTCAGCAGACTTGCTCAGAAGGCTCTGCCCCTTCATCCAAGTTATTGCTGGATAAGCTAAACAATATTGGATCCACTCTAAACCCTCGGGGCACTGCTAGCGACAGGTCCCCAACCAGACTCTGTGCTGCTGATCACAAACCTCTGAGACTTGCCATTCAACCCTTTATTTGTTTATCAACAATTCATAGAGCACCTCCACCAGGATTGTTTGTACATGCAAATGTACTACATCAGAGGTCTGCTTGAAATCTTACTGATTCTTATTGATGTTCCAAATGCAGAGCTGCTGTAAACTTAAGAATGATCATAATTTTGAATTAGCACTTGAATATCAGCTTTTAACAAAAAAAAAAAAGAACTAAAGAAAGGGATTAGTGGTCATAGAATTCAGTTCCATTATCTAGTCTAACACAAATTGCAAAATGAGAATTATTAACATGTACGGGTTTTATTCTACTTCAGTTGTTACAAAAGTTTCAGATATAAGGAAGTTAAGGAAGTTAATCCGTTACACCTTTCAGACCTTATTGTCATTCTATTATTTGATATGTATTATTATGGTGTCAGCTGCTTACTTAGAATACAATCTATTCTGTCCCAAATAAAGCAAGAGCAAGTGACAAATGCCTGCAATAAAAGTCATAGCTGAACACCTATTGCAGGAACAAACTTTTATTTTTGGACTCAGTATGTAATTTCTATGGATTAGTGCTTGATTATTGTTATATGGACACAGGAGTTGCTGAGTTAATTATTGAATGCAGTTCCTGATAGTTTATAAACAAATTAGCTCTTTACCCTTTGGATCTTTTAGACCAGGCAAAAAGTATATCTCCTTTTATCTTGGGCAATATAACTCCATTTTAAAGTTATCTTAACTCAGGAGGAAGATGATCAAAACTTCCATGGCATTACTTCAAATATTTTTATAGTTTATAAGTACTGTTCTTAAAATCACTCATTTTATAGAAACTGCTTTTAAGCAGAGAGGTTTGTTTTAACACAAACAAAAACGTGGAACAGTTTAACATCAAACCTGGATAAAAAAAAAATGGACCTCCTCCCACCCGCCCCAATAGTCCAAGATCTGTAGAAAATTTTGTTGACAAATGTGAGCTTTTGCGATTTGGCATAACAAAGAGTTATTAAAAATACAATAAATATTTATTTTTATAGCTATTTACATTCATACATACTTAATTTTTTCCTTGCTGCTGATAGTAAGGTACTGGTTTCCATTGTGGGGATCCTCTTGCCAATTTTTTGTGGAGCAAAGTCAATAGCAAATAAAAGACATTTTATGCAAATCTGAAATATCATTGGAAATGCATAAAAGTGTTTGATTTTATTTGAATTATAAAAGATAAAGACATTTAGAATATTTTTTTTTTAATTACAGAACCTTCTTAAGCAGTTCACATAAGACTTCTTGGTATCTGTAATATATGAATAATACAACATTTTTAATTAGTTATGAAGAAGGAGGTTAGGTCACACATTATAATATTAAGTTGGAAGAAATCAATTTGAAGTTAGGCCCACTTTCCTATGTTAATAAAACTCTTTTTTTTTTCCAAGGGTATATGTCAATTTTTAGCAGAATATTATTACTATTTGGTAATTACTGGACAGCTTCATGAATATTTATTTTCCACTGCTTACGTTGATATTGTGAAAATTCATGTATTCTCACATGAATGTGGAATGAGATAACTTCTTTGGATACTTCAGGATTTGAAGCCAGGTTTGTGTTTTCAAATAGATGACTAGGTGTGGAATAGCATACATAGAAAAAAAATTGTTGCATGAAAACTCTCATTTCACTGAGAGTTACAAATAAGACTGGCTGGAGGATACCTTATTTTTAAATAAAGTAGGACACATAAGCAGTTAAGATTAATCCTTTTGTGAACTGAAAAACAACAGACTTTCAAATCTTATAAAGTATACAGAAAAAACATCCACAGTCTTCTCTAGGAGGAAATAACTGTCTTGAAATTTCAGTTGGTAATGATGGAACTGTCTGAAGAATCATTACTTTGTTTTTCTTTCTAATATTAAAAAAATAAATAGCTATTAACAGCCAAGAGTTAGACTGCAATTTTATTTGCAAAAGGAAAGACTCAGTAGCTAATTGTGCCACCTTCCCAGACATCTTTGGACATAAGGAAGTAATGCAAGGTTCTACTACCCAAGCAGATCTCATCTTCATGTATCAGGATTGATTTTCTGAGAAATAAGTATTATAATGACAGATGGAGATTTGTTCTTTGTGCCTCTAAATGTTGATTATTGATATCTGAAATTCTCCAGTCTGCATTATTTTTGCTCTTCATGTTTTTATAATGAAGTTACAGTTGAGAGATACCCATTCTGTTACTGGAAGTATGTTTAATTTTATCTCAAGCCAGAAATCCTGGGTTTTCTTTATTTTTTGTTTGTTTGGTTGGGTATTATTGTTTTTTTAATGTTGAAGAAGGCTTACTTGGTCATTGACATTACCTAATGTTAAAAAAAAAGTTATTAAAGGAATTGTTCTTGTTTGGGTAAATGTGACTGGTCAGCTCTGAATGTGAGCATTTGCTTGACTTTAAGTGTATTACTCTGAACAGGGAAACCTCCAAACTGCCATGTTCCTGAACTGTGTCCTGCACTACAGCAGGATTAGATGTCATTGGGAATGCCTGACATGAGAAATATATCTGCACATTAGGATGGGTCTGTGATACGTGTTATAACTATTAACCACTCCAAAAGCTTTTTCATTGACTAAATGAAAGAACTATCTATAACATGATTTTAACCATCTGATATATTTTCTCTACTAAGTTATGAATGTCTAGATATTAAGTACCCAAATCAATCACCAAACCTTTGAAAAGTATTAAGGTCAATGATGTAGTTGAATATATTTCTGTCTTTTTCTTTTTTTTTTTTGAAAAATGAAATAATTTCAACTGATATAAAATGATGGCTCTGGAAAAGCCATGACAGCTTTTGGATACAGGACAAGGGTAAGTGAAATGAAAATGAAAATGTAAGCTTTGTTCTGCATGAGCCAAAGGATTTTAGAGATGATATGAAGGATACATTAACATCTCAGGGGATTGATGATTCAGTCTTGAGGTCCATTCAGTCTACAGTCATTTTACTGGGGTTATACTTTTGTAGTTCCAGTCAAATAGGACGAGATAAATCCTAATATAATTATGTTTAATGGTCAGATTTACCAGCTTTTCAACTTTTATCTTTTCTGTGGAGTAAAAGTAATTTACGTTTGGTAGCAAATGTTTTCTCCTCTAATGGCTGATTTCAGCCTTTAATTAAAGCATTTTTTTCTTTCTTTTATCAACTGCTAAAAACCTCAGATTGTCTTATCTGCACTATTTCTTCTATGTACTGCTCTTGAATCATGACTTTGCATCTCAACTAAGGAGGAGAAAGACACAATTATTTAATGTATCAAAAATACCTTGAATTTAGTTTATATTATTGAATGTTACCTTCTTTTCCTCTTAAAACAGTTACTTTAGGGAATATGTATTTTAGCTCCAAAGCAATAATACATCAGGGCCAAAAGGAAGATATTTCATTTACTTTGGCACCTATTCTTTTGAAGAGTATTTTATTCATTGTTCCTATAATTTATAATGTGACTTCTTAAATGTGTGTAGTAAAAATGCCACTGTTCCCCTCTGCACCACGGGCTACACCCTCATTCAATTGCTTACACTGCTAATAACTTCTTCCTGATATCTGCCTAAACTTTTCTTAGCCTCAAGACATTGTTCTTCATCTGTCATTTCTTGAGACTGTGACTGAGATTTTTATCATGTAAACTGTCACTGTGAGGGCATTTGTAGACTGTTGGAAACACATAATATCCCCTTAGTATTCACCATTCTAAATTTCTTACATGCAGCTCGATCAGTCTCTCATTTATCCTCCAGCAATTGTGTCAGCCTAATTTCCTTTGTAATTTCTCTATTTTTTTTTCTATTTTCCTATTCCCTTTTGGGGATAGGAACGTGTAACCAAAGAAATGAGTGACCTGTAGTTTGGCCCAACAGAAAAATGCTAGGACTACATTAAGGCAGTAAATACTCATATATTCTAAAGGATACTTTCCCGTATGGTTTTCCATCAGTCTAATAATGTCTGATTCACGGGACCCTGTTTGCACACATTTCTTTCTTTTAGTACTTTGTCTTAAAATGTTGTTTCAGCTTTATAAAAGCTACACAAAAATTTGACAGTACATTTGATGATGCTCAAGTAGCTCTTCATCATAATAAATAGCTCTTCAACCATAATGGTAATCGAAATCACTTTCTGATTATTCCGCTGGTGGGAAGTTAAATTGATCTGATATATTACACCTTTCATGTTTCATTAATGCTTTTCAAAATGCGTCAGATGAGCATGTAGGTTTCTGCATTTTATAATAAATTTACAAAACTCAGGAAAAGTGTGTTTAGGTTTTATAAAATCCTTCAACTTCAAACAAAATGTAGAGGTTATGCATTATTGAGGTTTCTCAAATTTCATGCTGCTCCTCCAAATAAGATGAGAAGCTGTTGGATTTTGACTTAGTTTTTGAGTTTCTAATGTCACCCATGCTTTGCCTTCTAGCTGCTTTATCCATTTGATTGTATTGAACACAATCAACGTCCTAAATGCAAAGGTTAAGATCCTGACACACACACATGCATACAAAAGCACAGAAACCAACACATAATGGAGAATGGAAGAGAAGCTAAGTAATATTTATGGCACAAGTGCAAACTTAGAAACATATTTGCAGACTTGTATTGTTTCATAGAGTCAACAATTTTCCCTGAGTACTCATCAAATATATTCATGTGGCAAAACCCACACGTGAGGAGCACTATTACTATTGCTGTTGCTGAATATAGTACTTCAGGTGCTGGGTTATGTGCAAGTTCCTAAAAACATTGCTTTGGGAAAGAAATACAAAATAAATCCAGCATCTTTTGGGCGTGATTTAATTTCAGAGTTTAGAAGCAGTTCAGACAGAGCTCTTGGGGAGCTGCTGAGGCAGCTGCAGTGTTAGATGCTCAAACACCTTGGCTGTGCTCCACTAGAGCAGGACGGTTGGCATTCAGTACATAGGAGAAAGGAAACAGGAGCTCATGGAATATCCTCTGTCTGCTGAGGTCAAT
The DNA here is from genome assembly GCA_013397155.1 of Irena cyanogastra. NCBI lineage: Eukaryota > Metazoa > Chordata > Aves > Passeriformes > Irenidae > Irena > Irena cyanogastra. Next base: position 12,519 of record VWZV01014667.1, on the reverse strand, counting down.
ATGTATGAAGAATGAAACTGCTGCTGAATCAAATAATCTGACCTACATGAAGCAGGCTCTCCTGCTTTTCTAAAGTAAAATCTTGGTTTTAATACAACATTACTATTGAAACAAAAGAGTCATGCAAACAAAGAATCCATTCTCTGCCACTCCAGTAGAAAAAAATCTTGCATAAACGTTATTGTGATCTTGATTGTAAGACTTTTAGTGGAACTAGATTTACCTCTGATAAGCTGTTCTACTGGTGAATTATACTCTGTGCTAGTTTTGACTGGAATGAAGTTGTTTTTCCAGACAGTGGCTAGTGTGGGGTTAGGTTGTGGTTTTGTCCTGAACACAGGATTGATAATATAGAGACATTTTTGTTATTGCTGAGTAGGGCTTACGAAGAGACAAGGCCTTTTCTCCTTTCCATAGAGTGAGGAAGCTGGGGATATGTGGGGGCTGGGAGGAGACACAGCTGGGACAGGTGACCCGAACTGACCAAAGGGATGTTCCAGACCATACAACATCCTGCTCAGTGGGTAAAGTGGGAGCAAGGAGAAAGGGATGGCTGTTTGGAGTTTGCCTTCCCAAGTAACTGTTACATGTGATGGGGCCCTGCTCTCCTGGAGATGGCTGAATGCCATGGGAGCCAATGAATTCCTTGTTTTGCTTTCCTTGTGTGTGTCTTTTGCTTTCCCAATTAAACTGTCTTTATCTCAGCCCATGAGTTGGGTTTTTATAGTTTCTCCCAATTCTCTCCTTGATCCCATTGGTGGGGGAGTGAGTGATTGGCTGTTTGGGTCTTGGTTGCTGGTTGGGGTTAAACCAGGACAGGCTCATCAACTTTTTTTGCCTTGTTGCTAATCTGAATGTTGTTAGTTTCTGGTTACAGATGCTGAAATTTTTGCAGCTTCCTTACACCTTCCCCTGCTGCCCATCCACTGTTAAGTATTGTGCTGAACCAGTCATACTGTCTTTATGTTAATGTTATTTTCTTTACCCCCATTCATTTTTACTGCCCCTTTGAAAAAAATTATGTGCTATGTGTGGCATTTTTTGCAGCACAGTCTGGTTCTTTTTAGAGGTGACAAATCATGGAAGCATTAAGATGAGTATCAATGACCTCACCATGTACGATTTGGTTGGATTTGTTTGTTTTTCTGATAGACAATTAAAGGACATAAATTTGAGTATTTTGCCAGGTCACCATTACAGAAATGTTCAACCTGACTTTTCTGAACATCTCTTTTACTTGAGAATCACCAGGTTTTGAAGGAGACCCATAAGAGTTCTACACAGCTACACTAGTGATATTTAGAGTAGGCAGTCATAGATTAAGTATACGGTTTGGATGTACTTTAGATTTTATCCTTATTTCACAATAATTTTTTTTCCTGAATCTTTAGGTCCTTACAAATACACCTATTCTGTAGCAGAGAAAGTTAACTGTCCTGATTATAATACTGTGTCATTATGTTGGCATCTGAGTGCCTAAAATAGGTTAGACTGGTATTTGACAATTCCTCTGTGTCGTCACAGAGACACCATGTCCTCTTCTCTTCTCTCCTGATTGCAGAGAACTGAATTAGTTTTGGCTCTGTGTTGTCAGGATAGCTGTCCTTTTTAAAGTTACCATATATTCTCATGGATTTTATTTTTTTCATAACTACAGAAGAAAATTTATGCACATAAAAAAAGCTACTGAATATAACATTATAAGTGATAAGCTATTTCAATTACTTCCCATTAAAATTCAGGAGGCAATACAATTAATTTTCTGGGAGTAAGAACTTATACCTACTGACTTTAGGCTAGATTTGGATTTGTATTCAGATGCTCATACCACGTTAATGGTGATGGTTTCTCAGTCTGCTAGGAGCTTTAATTTTGTAGAGAAATTAGTTTGATGCGCATGACGTTTCCTCCTATATTATTCCACTGTGGTTAAGAACACATAATTGCTCCTATCTTAACCTGTTTTCAGTGACAAACAGAATTCTATTTAATGTACAATGAAAGCACTGAATGTGTCAAGAACATCAAAGACTAAAACTCTGATTTTTCCATCTTAAATAAATTTCGAGATTGTCATTAAGACTTAAAATCAAAAAACCCTAGTGTTAAAAGCTTGAATACAGCCCTGAATTGCAGAAAACTCATTAAATCAATTATATAGGTTCTCATGATCAAAGTAATACAGAGCTTAACAAAGCTTAACAATCCTATATATATGTTATAGCAAGACATAGAAATGGCAATTCTTTGTTGCTGTGTTACTCATTATCTCTCTTTCAGGTTGCTTGGGTTTTCATATGTCCTTGCCACAGAGAGGCATGGAACGCATGCAGCTTTTACATAAGAATTGTTCCTCTTTCTTTGGGGAAGCATTTGTTCATTTAAGCTTAAAAAAAGATGATAAAAATATTATTAAATCATAAGAATCCATATGGAAGAGATTTGATAAGTGGAGGCATTTTGACCTGTGAATGTCAAAATTGTGAAAAGACAAAGTTTTGGTCAGGATGACCTGAATCATGACTATTCCTGTCATTGCATATTAGAGACAAATCAGAGAAAGAAGAAAACCAAATTTTCTTCTTTGTTAATATTTTAGTTTGCATCCCCTGAGTATTGAAGCCTACTCATGTCAAGCATCTAATATCTGTGAACCAGCTGGTTCCTAAACACACCCCAAATATAACACACAGGTTGTTAAATAATATTCTTTCATTAATCTTCTCATTGTGTCCAGTGTCTCTCATTATTTTTGTAGGTAAGTAAAGATAACATATATAGTTTGTGAATATTCCCTAAGATGTATAAATGTATATATAACTGCATGAGTAAAGTATAAGGTGGAGATGTATAAATCTAGAATGCTTTCTTCCTGACTCCACCTAGTATTATAGGTAAAATGGAACATATTTCACAGGTTCCCAGGAACTGCTAACTGTTTTCAAGTGTCAGGCATACAAAATAAGAGTCCAAATAAGTGATTTGAAATACATTTTGAAAAACTGAAAACCAGTTCCTTTTAAAATATGCATGTTATTCCATAATATGGGCTGTTATTCCATAATACAGGCAGGGATCTTGAAAATTATGTCTTCTCTGAGTGGTACCTGAGCAAGAGAGCAATTGCAAAGTTTTAAATAAATGAAGGGTTTACCTTAGCTCTGATTTTTTTTTTTTTAAGTAGATGGCAATGTTCTAGACTTTTCAAGACAAATTTACTCTGGGTGAACGATAGTACAGAAATAGAACATTCAATGAATATGTCTTTGTATATACCAGTTTGCCCATTTATTAATTTAGTACTTCAACAGTACGAATAAATGATTCAATTGGCATAGAAGTTAACTACTGGACTGGTTGGTAAAAACACTAAAATGCATCATATCCTTATCAAGAACTTATTCCAAATCTAATTTTCTTTTTTAAACTATTAGAAGTAGAAATAAAAATAATCTGAGATATTTAAGAGGCTATATAACATGTCACTGGAATATCTGAATTGTTTCTTTGGTCACAAAAAAATTAAACCAGCTGAAGGACAAAACTTTTCTCAGTGGACCCACCCGTAAAAATGAGGGCAGTAGTTTATGTCCAAAGAGCCAGTTGTAGACATCTTAGGACTATTTGCAAACATTTTTGTTCAGACAAATGCTCTATTTTCAGTTCTGCCCGCTGATCAAAGCACTGACCTCAGACACTGCCCTGGGGCAATGCTTTCATTTAACAGCACCTGAATGATCCTCAGGCAATCTGTGAAATACTTTTGGAAGTAACAGGTGCAGACCAACAATTGCCATTTGTAGCACTTTTCTAACTTCTCTCCTGTGAGCACTTAAAAATACTCAGCCATACCCAAATTAATTGAAGGATCAAAATAGACCTTCTAGGATCACTTTCAGTAATTTCACAGCATACAGGTTCAGATCATATAATGTTATAGAGATTATATATGATATAGAGATTACATATTTATGACCTGAATGTTAGGCTGGAAAATAAATAAACTTTGCAGTTGAAGGTGATCCTTTCTTCTTCCTAGCTGTAAATCAATGTAAGCATGCAAGGGTATTAATATTTTGACTTCAGAAAAAGGCATTAAATATTAAACCAAACTTGTATATGAAACATAGGATAAAAGTAGTAATAAGAAGTTTCATTACTCCCCAAAATAAGATGAGCTCCACAAATAGTGCCTTTCTGATGAATGAGGACAGCAGCATGTACTTGTCAATTCACACAATATTGATTTAACGGTCTCAGTATCTTTCCTCCTAATTGCTTTTGGATCGTCAGCTTGTTTACATTTACTGTATGAAGCCAGTAGATCTCAGAATTTGCAGCCAGCAGCAAATGAGTAGCTGTAGAATTGTCCTTCAGACCAGAATAAAAGCATGTTTTATTTGACACAGATAGAGTTCTTAAAAATGTTAGTTTATGGCCTAAAACCTGCTCAAATATTTGCTTCCGTGATCTGTTACCTACAAAACCTGGAATAAGTATATTAATGGTAAGATTTACTGAATAAAAGTGAGAAAAGACCTGGAAAGAAGTTTTATGAACTTAGTGAGGTTACATTTGAATTACTAACTGGTTTTATTGTTATAAAAATATGAACTCACACACAGCCTGTGGAATTGCTGTTATATCAGTGTAAAAGACATCTGAATCAAACTTGCTCTGCACTGGTTACTAAATCTTCATTATGGGTCTCATGGGAAGTTACATTTATTGGTTCTGTAAATCTGGATTACTTTGCAATACTAAATGGTTCTTCAATGGTTCTTCTTCTATAGTTCCTACACCATCCTGAGAACTATTTTCATCTCATATTTTCACTTCAAGACTCAACTGCCACAGGATATAACATACAATTTTGGATTGTTGCCACTTTAGTGATCTCTGGTGTAACCTGGGGAAAAAGTTTGGAGTTCACCAAAACAAACAAAGTCGTTTAACCTTCATGGTTAAGAGACTTGATGTATGTCTTGGGACTTTCACTTGGTCTTAAGTAAAATAATGCATAACTACTGGTTTGAAAAAAATATGACATCAAGCAAAGATAATAATTTTTAAAAGTACATCTCACAATTTTCATGAGCAAAATACATACATCTGATTCAATCCATTCACTTGTAGTTTAAAATCACTGTTCTGTCTTAATTATTTTTTAAAATTTTTTACTGATATTACAGATATAGCTGTGCCAGCATTGCCATTTGATGGTTGAATCTGGTCATAGATCCTATGATTATTGATGCTACTCCACAGACTTTGATGGCATTCTTCTGCCATTTCAACCCAATTTTTAACTCTTCTTCAGGGAAAAAACAGTCCAAGCATGGGGTTGGCTTAGGTTAGGCTCTGTCTGGCTTTGTAAAGCTGCCATGGTGGAGAGCTGTTATGTAAATTTTCATATAGCTAAAAAAATATTGGCAGTAGGAAGCAGAGTTTCCTGCTGAAGTTGTATGATGGAGACATTCAGATAGTGCAGGAGAAAATTCAGAGGAAAAATGTGTCTCAAGGAGGAGTTATAGGTGGCAATAAGGTTTAAACTTAATAGGAGAGAAAGAGATGTTTATAGCAAATATTTTATTGAAAAATAAACCAGCAATAACTAATTAGGGAATGGCATTTTTTCTTTAGGGAAACACAGAGCATCTGGATTTTTTCTGGAGTGCTACTGAAAAGATACAGTCATGGAATTATAGAATTGTAGAATGGTTTGGGTTGGAAGGGACCTTAAAGATCACCTAGTTCCAACCCTCCTGCCATGGGCAGGGATGCCATTTGCCAGCTCAGTTTATTCAGGACCCCATCTGACCTGGCCTTGAACACTCAGAGGGATGAAACATCCACACCCTCTCTGGACACCCTCCTTCACCACTTTTTTTACTCAGAGTAAAAAATTTTTTTTCTCACACCTAATCTAAAATACATCTCTTTATTTGGCATACTTTCTATTATCTGATATTGCAAAGAAACTTATTTATGTTCTTGGCTGTATTATGACTTCAGAAGTCATTGTAACATGTACAGTAATGTGACACATGACTCTCAGGGGTCAAAATTGTATTTTTATGCATTTTTGTGTAAAGCTCTTGCCTTTGGGAAACCTGTGATCTTCCTTGGTGCGCATCTGAATATGCAGATATAGGCCACACAAGGGATTGAGGGTGTAAAAAGAATTTATTTTATATCTTTGGTTATTTTTTTTCTAGGATGTATAGAAAGCATTTAAAGGAACACCTTGTAAAAAATTTCTCAGAAAAGCTGGTTCTTTGGATTGTGCCTTATTATCTACATAGCTGAACTTTACTTTCCTTTCCCATAAAACTATTTCAGTATGATTTTATTTTTCTATACAACAGTTAAAATTATCTGAGTGAGGGAATGGGGATATTCCACTACACGGTAACTGGAGTGGTCTGGGTTTTTTTGGACCAAAATTTTTCACCTTTATTTCTTTCAAATAAAAATTAATATTATCATATATATACACATATATATATGAATATATCACAATAATTTCCACAAATAAATTTTATTGAGAGAAAAAGCTATAAATAACAATCTAAAAATTGATTCTAGCATGTCCAAGATCAACTCCAGAAGAAGAATAAAACAGAGGAAAAAAATGAGATTCGAAAATCTTAAGTTCTACTGTCCTGCTTTTTGTTCTCAAAAGTATGTGTACAAGATCCCTATCCCACTGTTTCCTTTAAGCAGATGCTGCTGCTGTGCTAAGCACTGTCCCTTACAAGGAGTAACCACATAAATGCTTCACTGTATTGCAAAGCAGTCCTAGAGGTTTGGTTTATTTTTTGAATACTGAAGGGAAAAACTATTCAAAGGCAGTAAATTTGTTCTTTGTGGAAACCACCCTCTTGCCACTGAGAAAGCCTGTAATCATGTATTGTGTCACTTTTAATCACTCTTCAGCCCTGAAATCTGAACTCACTTCTTTGAGGACTCAGACTGACTATGCATGTGTGAACAGAATGGTGTGAAAAATATGGTTACTTGAGAGGCATGCACCAACTCAGCTATAATAAGAAGCCTTCCTCTCTTTTTCCTCTTGCTCTCTTTGTCTCTCTCTGTTTGTTGACCTAAGTTCTGGACTGTCCATAGTAGCAGGACCAACACATGATCTAAGGACTGGTGACCATCTTTCTTCTTTTTCTCTTTTTCTGCCTTTATTTCTCCTCTCCCTGGCTTGTCTTGGCAAAGTATGCTTTTCATATTCTACCCCTTACTCTGTACTGAGGTTTGGTGTGAGGATTCGGGGCTTGTTAAACTGTGCTGTGAAATTAAGGGCTTGTTAGCCAACATTTTTGAGACTAAATAATGGGATAGTGACCATAGGTTTATTGTATAATATTGTATACCTTGTATACAATGCAATACAATAAAAGTGTTAGGGCTCCCTGACAATTGTCCATGACATGAATTAGTAACTAACTTCAAGTTCCATTGCAAGTGGGTTATGGCAGTAAAAAATTGAGCTAAAGAAGATGATGAGATCTACCAGAAACTTAAAGTATTTGAGGCACTTGCTGGGATGCAAAGAGATCTTTTGAACCCCTTTTTCAGCCTATCAGGCATTGATAGATGTCGTGTGCTCCTTTCAGCATATTTAAAGTTTTGGTTTTAACTTTAGGTGGAACGGGAAATGTTTACAAGATGACAAAATGGTTATTGCTGCCTAGTTGTCAATAGTTTTTGATCCAGTCAGCCTCTAGTGATTCATATATTAGGACTATCAGAAGCCCTCTTTGTATGAGTTGAATGAATACACACAGTCAAAGTATTGGAAGCATAATGAATAAAGCAATGTGATAGATTTTTCAGGGCTTTTAAGTAGTCCAGAAATTTAATGGTGATTTTTGTATGTCAATTTACCTTCATGCATTTTGTGCTTACGTGTGTTCAATGTTATATCAAAAGATATAAAAAATATTTTTCTGTAACAGCTTTTATTTTTCTATATTTTATCATCATAAAAATATTTAATGATTTAAAAATTACCCCCTGGGGGTAGGTATATGCTCACTTTAATTCAATTGTTGGCATTTCTCATGTTTTACACTGGAGCTGGGAGAGTTTATGAATATCTGAGCATCTTCAGCACTAGATTCTGACATTTCTGACTTCTAGCCAGCCAGGTTTAGAGAAGCCACTGCCATTTCTGTGACAGAGCGAAACGTGTGCTGCACAAAGTGCTTTTGCCAAGGCTTCTTTTTCAATGTGAGGCTTCAAATGAGATATGTCTGCAGGGTAGGAACATATGGTTACCCCATGAAGTCATTTATAGGAAGCATTTCCTTTCTCTATCACATCTGTGGCACTACCACATGGCCTATTTTTTTCTAATTTACTCAGCCAGAAGATTTCCCTGCCTGTATAATATGATCCCAACCGAGTATTTCTGCTTCCCAAAAGAGCCAGCTCCAGCAGTTCAGAGGACAAGCGCAGAAGGGTCTTTTTCCCCTCTCTCATAATTCTATGGTGCTCCTAGCAGAATTTTCTATTAAAGATAGCAATTTTAGTACAAAAAATTGCAGGTCAAAAAGAATCCCTTTCAAAACCAAATTTTTTTTGTGAAGTGGGCCAAATCAACATACCCTTTTCTTTAATTTTTGTCAGTTTTGACAGGAGTTAATGCAATTGGAACATATAATGCAAACTGAAAAATTAGAATACAAAATATTACATTCTAATTTAAACATATTTCTTTAACTTCAAGTACTGTTTTACAGTTACACCAGGCTTTTTGGG
>VWZV01014664.1:234024-260711 GCA_013397155.1 Irena cyanogastra | reverse complement strand
TGGGAACAGGGATCCAGGCTGCAGGGTAGGAACAGAGATCCCTGCAGTGTAGGAACAGGGATCCAGGCTGCAGGGTGGGAACAGGGATCCCACCCCTTTGACAGAGCCCCCTCCCAGCCCCAGCGTTTGCCATATCTGCACACCAGAGCAAGGAAGCAAATCCAAGGTGACAGCCACTGTCCCAGCCTCTAATTCCCAGCTCATTGCTTTTGCTGCAGCCTGGCAAGCACGATAGGAGAATTATCCCATGTTATTTTTTTGGCTTACGGAAAGGCTCCAAGCAGAGATCTTTTGCTTCTGCCCTAGACACAGCAATAAACTTCTGGATTTGCTGCTGGTGTGCTGAGACTGCCAACATGTACACAACAAAAGTAAAGCCTTCCTGTGGCCACAGACCACAACATGCTAGTGATCCGTGGCGTTATCCTGTTACTTAGTGAGTCATCCCTGCTGCTGAAAAATGCACACAGCCCAGTAAGTTGTTAACAATAACACTGGATGTGAGAGACTGGTGTTTGTTTTACTCCAGTGTAACTTATTCCATATGGTCCTTTAAAGCACATGGCTTTGGGCTGCCAGCTATTATTTCAAGATGAACTCACAGGTCTAGAACATAGCTGCTTGAAGCAAGGCTCTGGAAGCATTCTCTGTCCAGGAAACACACCCAGCAAGACAGATGTTGTGGATTGCCCTATCTTGAGCTGGATAAGCAGGTCCCCATTTTTATTGAGTGGCCACAGGAGTGATGTTCACTGCTGCCCTGCTGCCTGCTATGGGATCTCTCAGACATCAGCCACAGGCACAGGGCAGAAGCCTATCCTGACCAAGGAGACAAGTTTAACTCCTAGCATTTACCTCCTATGCACGCTTTTCCAAGTGGCTGACGAACCAATTATTTGTGGAATCCTGGTGTGTTTTCCAAATCTCCTTGGTAACCTTAATTGATGAGGAAAATGCTGCAAAAAGAGAGCCATGCAGCTGGGAGAGGTGTCCTGGCTCTGCTCTCTGGCCACACTGCTCAGAGGTTTCACACAACGAGGCCCAGCACCACAGTGTCCCCGTGCTCCTGCCAGGTTCCAGCCTGCCCTTCCACCCTGGAGCAGCACTGCTTGGAAAACAAGCACCTCAGAAAGTCTCTCTGGTCACTGGGGGTGTTCCCCAGGCCCCAGCATCGGGATGGGTCCTGTTTATCTATTCAGGAAATGGTGGAATCACCATTCCTGAAGGGATTGAGAAGACGTGTAGCCGTGGCAGCTGGGGGACACGGTTTAGTGGTGGACTTTGGTGTGTTAGTTAACAACTGGACTCATGATCCTAGAGGCCTCTTTCAACCTAAAACATTCTGTGATCCTACTTTTTTAGCCACTGGTTGAGGAAAAGAGATGCTCCACAAAGCATCTTTCTTGAAAACTGAGAGATTTGCCTTTTGGCTTGAGGTGATTTGATCAGAAGTGAAGTTTTGAGAGCAAGAGTAACTGACACTTAGAGCTTTTTAGAGCCCAGCTGATAACCTCACCCTTCCCCTGAAGTGTGATGTGTCCAAATTAATCTTGACAAGAGAGTTAATCTTGACAAAAGAGTTAATCTTGAAGGTTCTCTGCTGTGAGTGTGTACAAGGACCATGGAGATGTGTATGGGGATCACGTGGAGGAGAACAGCCTGTGCAGGATGTGAACCTTTTGCTGTCAGAGAAGAGAAATCTTTGTGCTGCTTGCCACTGAAAATCTGCTTAGTGGGCAATGATTTGTCTGTTACCAATCACCAGCTAAGATTCAGGGCAAATCATCACCATTTTAGAAAAATTAGTCAGAGCCTTTCTAGATTCTTAAAACCTCCAAAATAAACCACCAAAGACCCACCTGAGGATCCATAATTTGGTGAGAGTCATTGCATTTTTAGAGGCCAGGACAAGTCTGTTTATATGTGCACCTTCTTCATGTGTACCTGGAAAGGGCCTTAAGGTGTTAAAATGCCTGAAGATGTACTTCCACAATAATGAACTAATAAAGTATTCAGCCTTTTACCCTTAATTTCAATGTTCTTACCTTAAAACTAACCAGGCAGACTATTCTGAGCATGCTTTGAGGCACAGACCTAGAAGAATGCTACAGAACAAGACAAGTTTGTAGGCATTACAAGCTGTGCCACTACCCATGTTTTCTAGACATTTTCTGTCCCTGTTGGTAAGAACATGCCAAATTTTAACATTCTTCTCTTTGAAACACAGTCTGGTTATCTCGAAACGTCCCTTGATGTATGCAGCTTACAGAAAATCACAGAGCAAGACAAGTTTGAAGGCTCTAACCTTAATAAAGTGGATGTTTTGCCAGCACAGATGCCCTGCCTCCATCCCGAGTTGTGACTTCATTTCTGGCCTTGGGCATGGATGTCATTTGACACGTGTCCCTTCTTTTGTGGCACTGTCTCACGCAGACAGTCACTTCAGCAGGGTCTTTGCCACACAAAGCCATCTGCAGGAGATCCCTGTGCTGTCAGGCTCTCTGGGAGCTGGGCTGTGCTGGACAGGGCAGGTGTCCCTGACCTGACTGACCTCAGGCCCAGCCTCACACCCACATTGCCCATTTGCCACCTTGCCATAGTTAAGCACGCACTGACCAAAGGCCCCAGGTCAGTCTGGCTCTGTCACCTGCTTTACCTCATTTTTTGGTTTTGCCGCTTTTTTCCTTCCTGGGTTCTGCTTCTTTACCCAGTCCCTCTCCCCTAGACAAGGCAGTGGTTAAGCTGGCAGCCTGCTTTGTTACCAGCAATGTTCCTCTTGCCTGCCACTGTTCCTGCTGCTCTCCAGATCAGACATGGTCAGCTGCATGTGCATCACCCTCTCCTCACAATCTGCAGGTTCTGGTAGCTTCTCATACCATTATTTCATGTTGTTAGACAGCCATAAGTCAGGGTTAACCAAAGATACAATTTTCATAGAATCACAGCATGGTTTGGGCTAGAAGGGAGTTTAAAGACCACCCAACCCCCCTGCTGTGGGCAGGGACACCTTCCACAAGAGCAGTTGGCTCAAAGCCCCATCCAGCCTGGCCAGGAGCACTTCCAAGGATGGGCCATCCACAGCTTCTCTGGCAACCTGTGCCAGTGCCTCACCAGCCTCACAGCCAAGAATTTCTTACTAACATCTAACCTAAATCTCTTCTCTCTTAGTTTAAAACAACTAGCATTGTTCTATCACTATCTGCCTCTGCAAAAAATGGCTCTCTCATGAGCATATTGGCATGTGAACCACTCTCTCTCTTTTGTACACTTTTAAAATTAATATTGTTGCTGTTACCATTCATTTTCTTATCTCTGTGCTGTTTCCAGTGAATTGTTCTCATCTCAGCCCATGATCTTTGCCTTTTGTGCCTCCAGCTGGAGGGGAGAGTGGGAGCAGCACGTGGCTTTAGTGGGAGTATGAAATTGGGGAATACCATTACCAAACCACAAGGGCCTGGAAGAAACCTTGACAGGACAAAACACCAGTGGGATGTACCGTGGGCTTCAGAGCAGCAATCAGCTCTCTTCCCTGTGTCCTGTGAGCTAAAGGGCTCATCCACCCAGGAAATTGGCTGCCAGCCTGGAATGAAGGTCGGTCTGCTCCCAGGCTGTGTGAAATTGTATAGTATCGCACCTAGACTTCACTGTGCTCTCCCAGCATGGCCCAATTTCCAAAGTTCTGACTCTTCTGCAACACCAGATTTTTGTCCAAAGCCTAAAGGCACATCTTCTCCCCTTTCAGCCTAATCACAGCCTGGGTTTTCTCTTTGTGATTGCTCCATGTCTCCTGATTGCTCATCTCTCAGACAGATTTTTCTGGTGAAATGGTGCTGAGAACTAGGTCACCTATACCTGATGTGAGGTTTGCTCATCCTGATCTTAAAGCCTTTCAGTGATAAAATACACACTTCTCCCTCCTTACAGACAGCCCAGCTGCCTACACCATCACTCTCATGCCTACAGAAAATTTTTCCTTGGGCCAAACTTCAGTGTCCCTGCCTACAGTTTAACCCCCTGACTTCTTATCATGTCACCAGGAGGAATGGAAAGCACCTGCTCTTTCAGATGTGTGAGGACATACGTCTCCTCTTGACCTGTCAGCTGGCATTCCTGCAAGGTTTCCTCTTGAACCTTGTCTTCGAGACCTCTGACTGCTCCTATTTCTCATGCAGCTGTTGGCTGCTTCCCCGGTGCCACTGGCCATACAGATAAATACAGCTGTTAACCCTGGAACCTGCTGGGGGCAGATGCCACCCAGGTACTGCCAGCAGCCCTGGCACAACCACCAAACACCACACCGGTGTCTCGAGGGGCAGAAAGGTTCTGAGGTGCACCTGGAAGGGAGCTGGGTGGAAAGGGAAAGGCTGAACTCGCAGCAGGCCTGAGAGACACTGCCCTGCCAAGCACACAGCTGCCTGCACAGCAGCACCCTGCTTCTGCAGCCCCAGCAGCCAGCCAGCCTTCCGAGGAGCCGCGTACCGCTTCCCGTGAGAGCAGATCGCCTCAAGGGACTTGGGGAGCTCTCACCATCAGGCAGGTGGCAAAGAAGCATCTTCAATCATTTTAAAGCATCATCACAACCAAGAAAGACATGACAAAAACAGTCAGCTCAGGGCAGCTTTTAAACAGGCCATGTTTGAAATTCCAAGTGGGAAACAGACTAGCACGTCAGAGCATGGAAATTTTACAGGAGAGTCCAGTCTTACAAATGGTGCAGTTTCACATCTCCAAAGTGTCCAGCAAAACCCCCAAACCCATAACCACTAAGTAATCAGGAAGTTACATCTGGTTTTCTTGTTTCTTTTCTTTTTACTTTTTCTTTTTTTTTTGTAAATTCTCTTTACAAGCAGGGCTTCGTCCCTGTTTAGGGCATGCAGCATTGGCTTCTGCCTCAGTGCTGCTGGAGCAGGCAGCACAGAGAGGATAAGCATTTTGGGTTCATACACCTTCAGAGGAAAACAGGAGAACTAGAGGAAGCTGTGCCCAAACAGCAAGGTCTGTGTGTGCACCAGTGTGAGCCCCTGGCCAGCAGACTGAGCTGTGGGGAAGGAAACTGGGAGAAGAGCCCTGCTGCTGTCCCAGCTGTCCTGGGGGACACAACCAGGAGCAAGGACACAGGACTTATGCAAGGTGCCTTGGGAAGGCCAAGGAGCACAGAAATTCCAGCCACACAGGTCCCTGTGGTCTAAAATGGACTGGTAACAGCAGACAGCATGTTCCTCTGTCCCCAGGAGCCCAGGGCTCATCTCCGGCAGAGCTCTCCTGGGCTGGAGCCACACCTGGCCAGGCAAGGCCACCTGGAGGTGAAACAAAGCAGAGCTGAGGCACAGGCTGGTGAGGCAAAGGGGTCAGGGAACATTTCTGACCACCCTCAGGGACAACAGATCAGAGCCCACTACAGAGAAGAAAATCTCCCTTTTGAGAAATCATTGCACAACCTCTCACCTAAGGGGCCTGGCTTTTGCAAGGTGTTCCACCAGCTTTCTTGATCTAGAAGGCATAAATAAAATATAAATACGGTGCTCTGTGCAGCTGGGGCCAGTCACATCTCACTTTTAATAAAAAAGGCTATTTTCCCTGCAATACCCAGCCTTGCTGAAGGCTGGCAAACAGATGATACATAGGAGGCCAAATTGCTTTCACAACCAGGGGCCACAGCCAGAGCCATGCACTGCATCTGATTTGCCTTGTGCTTCCCACTGGTAGCTATGGGAACCTTGCTCATGGATCAAAGGAGGAATAGGGCCAGAGCTGCTGGGGAAGCCTCACAGTTCCCAGCTTGCAGGACACGGCTCCCAGACAGTGCCACATGGCACTTGCACTTCTGTTTTTTGGGAAGTCCCAGCCCCTGGAGTCATGTGATTACTATTTCAGCACTCTTATGGCTTTTTGAACTTGCTTCTGCTTGCCAAGTAAATTGGAAAGCACCAAACTCTAGGGCTCAAAAGCAGAAGACAAATCCAGAGGACACATTATTTGTGACTTTATAATTCTGTACTTGGGGGGGGATTCTTTTTTTTTTTTCCCAACTGAAATTTTTCCAGGCCTTGGAATGGTGGTGAAGAGGGCCAGAGTGTCAGCTGGAGAGTGCTAGTGCCTGTCTGATGGCAGTGCTGCCCCAGGCCTGGCACCCTGCACCTCCGTGGCCCTTTGCAGGGAAGCAGCAGAGCCACTGGGCTGTGGCTTCCACTGGGAAACAAACTTCAGTCACCCTTGAATTTTGGGTGCCTGCGTTCTGAAGTCTTGTAACAGCAAAATAGAGCTGCGCTGGTGCCATGGTTTGGCTGGGAAGAGATGCTTAGGGACAGCCAGTTGAGCAGGGCACAGCTGGTCCCTCGTTTTCCAGCGAGTCAGTGGCTCCAGCTAGGAGCTGGGTTTGCCTGGGAAGTGGCAGAGATGCTGCTTTCAGCATGCACTGCTGGTGAGACAACTGACAGCTGCCAGAAGGGTTTTGCTCCCACCCCTTTGAGAAGAGTGAGGAGACAGTTTGCACCTTGTACATCTCTCACAATAAGCCAGCTGCTGAAGTCGTTCTGTGCACATTGTGAAGTTTTCCTGCACGTGCCTGGTGACCAGCAAGCAGGTTTTTTCCACAAAGAAAAGTACAACTGTGAAGCAGAATTTGAAGAGAAGAATGTGTGGCTTGTTTTTCAGCCCAGATGTTTGCAAAATATGTGCAACTCTCCCCATTTCCAAGCTTCCTAAATTCAAGTCCAGCCCCTCTAACTACTCCTTCTTTCAGTCCCCATGCAGCAGGTGGTTTCCAGTGCAAATCTACTTTTGTGTCTGTTACACATAAGCAGTGCTCTACAGAATTTGGGCAGTCAATGCTCCCTCCAGGACAGCTCTCTCCCAAGCTGTTAAATGCTGTGCTCATGAATGAGTGCTCTGGATTTACTGTTTAAACACGCACAAAACCCAGCACAGGGCAAATCTCCGGGGCGAAGCTCTGAAGTGGCACAGCCTTGGTTTCTCCATCAGCCCTGCAGGCTCTCGAGGCAGGGCAGTGACAGCAAATCACACACTGCCCATTTCCCACAGGGTGCCAAAACATTCCAAGGAGCCCTGCCTCCTCCCTGGGGTGCAGTCTGTGCTCCCAGTGCTCCAGGGCAGAAGAGGCCTTCCACCACATCCAAGCCCCCTGGCTGCCTGATGGACAGCTGTGATGAAATCAGCTCCACGGCTCACCAGGACTCAGGCTGCACCAGGTACCTGGAAACAGTTAAGGAGGCACTGCCTAGAGAGCTCAAAAAGAAATATATTGATGTCCAGCACAGGAAATTGCCCTTCCTACTCACTGCTGTGTCCCACTCCATCTGCCACGTTTCTAAGTGCCTGATTTATCCTCCTAACAGCAAAGGCTGGTTTGAAGGTGTCAGTGAAAGGAAGTGCTCAAACTGCTGGAAACGATGTTTCTAGGCATCTTTTTTAGCAACACCACTCTCCAGGGATCTCCAGGTCTCTGCCAAGAACAGGCACAGGAGAGCCAGAGAATGTTCAGGGAGAGGATGCTCGAGTCTGCTGCAGCAAGGAGCAAAGACAGATGGATGGCAAGCAGAGGTGACAACCCATCTGCTCCTGCAGGACCTGCCTGGCATCATCTCCCCAGGGACTCGAGGAAGAGTGTGACCAGAGATAACCAGCCAAAGCAGACTCTGGTTATCCCCAGCATCATCTGAGCCCAAAGCACTCCACTGAGGAGATGTTCCAAAGAGGGACAAGAAGGGGTGGTAGGCCAGCTCCTCGGAGATGAACATGCTTTGGCTGAGCTGAGCATTGTCCCGACTTCTTGTCTCTTACAGGGAATACAGGGCAGCAATTTTTCAAGCAAGAAGTGCGTGAGGTGTTGT
Organism: Irena cyanogastra; assembly: GCA_013397155.1. Classification (NCBI taxonomy): domain Eukaryota; kingdom Metazoa; phylum Chordata; class Aves; order Passeriformes; family Irenidae; genus Irena; species Irena cyanogastra. Next base: position 252,861 of record VWZV01014664.1, on the reverse strand, counting down.
GTCCCCCTCCTCTAAACTGTGCAGCAGTTCAGGTGTCTTTTTCCACAAGGCACTGCCAGAGAATTGCACCACTGGGCCCTGTGCTGGAGGTGCACAGCTCACTGACCCCGTTCTCTGCCGGGAGGAACTGCCTTTGTGCTCTCACATGCAGACAATGCCCAGAAACCTCCTCCAGCAACTGCAGGGAGATGCAGGCTGCTGTCAGAGCGAGCTGTGGGTGGGCATGAATGAACCAGGGAATGAATGAGCCATTCGCTGCTCCTGCCATGAGGAGCTCCAGGGTTTGAGAGGAGGATCAGTGGCTGTAGGCACGGCTGCGCTGCTGGGCATGCACTGCTGGCTGCAGAGAGGGACAGGTGGGCAGCGGCGCTGCAGCAGGCAGCTCCCCAGGCCGGGCTGCAGTCAGGCACGGCCGTGCCCCCTCGGTGACAGCACTTGCTGTGTCAGGACACCAGCAGCCTTGCTGCAGCTGGAGCAGCAGGCAGAGCACAGAGCGTTGGCTCAGCTCGCCCCGCAGATCCCACAGCCCGTGCCGAGCCCCGTTCTGTCACAGCCACCCTTCAGCTGGCTTGGCTGAGAAAGAGCACCGTGAGCCACGGCCACTGCCGCGGGGAGCAGCCCTGGAACACGGCATCTCCTCTCAGCAGCCAGACTCGCTGTCCCTGCCACTCCCTGACTCCCAGCCTTTCCTCCAGAGCCCGGCTCCACGCTCTCTCGGAGACCGTAAGCAATGAAGGTGTAAATGTGCCTGGAAAGGGCTGTGTGAGGGCCTGGGCAGTGGGGCACATCTCCAAGCCTCCCAGCCTGATATTCTTCCTAACCAGCCACCTTAGAAGCAGACAGAGCAAAGTTGCCCTCAGGCTCAGAAGGGACAGTGCAGGCACAGTTTGTGGTAATTGGGACAGGGCTCATCCCCAATGGGCTCCAGCTGTGCAGCACAGGTGAATGAAATTGAAGGTGACGAGAGATGGAGTGCCCAGGTGCACTGACCTATCACAGAAAGGACACACAGGTGCAGTGCATGAGCGTGAGGGAATAAAAGGCCGGGCTGAGGGACAAGGGGAGCAGACCCTGCAGCCTTCTGGAGAGGTGAGGTGTTACTCTGTTTGGGAGAATGCTGAAAGCTTTCTGGAGCTGTCTGGTGACACTCTGTGCCTCATGGCCGTCCTGGCTGTGACAGGATAGTGCTGCCTCACCTTTTCTGTCCCAGTGCCACCAGGGCTGCGTGGGTACAAAGGGTTCACGGGCTAACGGGCACCACCACAAACACCGACAAACTCTTTGTTTCCTTCAGCTGCCCTGGAATGTCACAGCAATCCCGCGGCTGAAGCAGCCTGTCGGAGGGTCTCAGCGGGAGGCACTGGGGGCAGGAACACGCACTGCAAGCTGAGCAGAGGTGAGTTTGGAGGAGCTGGAGGTGTGCCTGGCTCTCCAGAGGGCAGCTCACCAGTGGGTGCCCTTAGCACAGTCCTGGTGATCCAGAGGAGCTGGCTACTGTGCTCACTGAGGAGCTGGGAAGTAGGTCAGCAACATTACTGAGGGAGTTAGGGAGTTCTGGGGAGAACTCCACGACTGAAACTGGAGTTCCACTGCTTATGGTGCAGTGATGGGGTTTCAGCGTGCAGGGTGAAGAGCCCCAGCAGGGGCTGTGTTTGCTGCAGCCGTGCCCGTTGTCCCTGCTCACCATCCCTTTGCTGTGCCAGCCTGTGCAGTGCCTTGCGTGCTGCAGCCTCAGTAAATGGCACTGGCACGCAGCCCTGCTCAGCCCAGCCCTGGGCACGCGGGGCTCCTTCTGTATCACTGGCCCTGCTCGGAGAATTGAGTGCCATCAAGGCACCACACATGGCCAGAGGCAGACTTACCCCTCCTCTAAAGAGCTTTAAATCAAAAGAGGGGAGGCAGAAAATTGGAGTTAGCTGTTGGATGTGAAATCATGGTTTTTTCTAAACCAAATTCTTATATGGAAATGCCTTTCATTCCATATATAGGCAATAAGCTCTTAAAGTGAGACCAAAACCAAATAATGTCCATAACTCCTGCACCACTAATTATAAGCAGCTGGTTTGTTGGTTGGTCAGCTCATCACAAAGTGTTTTACAAAGGAGTTCCGTGACATTGTCCATGTCTTACCCCTCATGTTGAACAGAGAAGTTTCATTTTCCATCTCTGCTGAAGAGATGGTGGTACAAAAATCTAAAAAAAAAAAATTTTTTTTTTGAAAGCAAGTAAGAAAAGCATAAATGAAATTAACGGGTAGAATTCCAGATTGCTGTCTTGCTAGTGCTGACACGATAAGAGGGTGCAGGAGCTAGAGCAAGGCCTCTGCTTCCCCGAGCTCTTATTGCACCTGAGGATCTGGGCACAGAGGGTTCAGCAAGGTCGCTGGGTACTTGCACACCCGTGTGTGAGTTATTAGCTCTGGTCCTATTTTAAGTTCCCAAAGTCACAGAGTTTTGCCTGGAGGGTGGGACAACGGGTTCATCTGCTCCTTGCCGGAGCCAGCGAAGGGTGGAGGAGCCATTCAGGCATGGTGAAAGGGGAATTGCCCACAGGAAGGACACTTTGGTCAGCCTGAGGTGCAGCGAGTCCTTGTGTGCCAGGCTGCTGCCTCCCTGCTGTGGGGACAGGAGGCTCTGTGGGTCCAGGCCTGACCCGGCTGCCAGGCGTGAGGCCAGCTCCCAGGAGGGTCCCAGCTGACCCAAATGCTCCTTGCTGTCACCCCATGTCCCCTGCTGACCCCGGCCACAGCTCCGAGGCTGTGAGAGGGGGCTGAATGTCAGCCCAGGGCCCCTTGGTGTGCTCCTGCCCTCCTGCCTCCCCACAGCTGCATGGGCAGCACTGGGGCACGGACAGACACAGCGAGCCGCTCCTGTACTCACACACACAGACACACGCCTTTCTCTTTTCTCCGCCTTTCCAGGGCTCTCTCTCTCCTGAAGGGCGCGAGCGGGTTCAGGATGGCCCTGGCAGGCTGCGGGTCGGCCGGGGGATGTGGGCAGGAGCTGACCAGGCGGGGTGGGCTGTGCTGGGGGCAGGCAGGGCATGGACGAGAACTGTCNTGCCCCAAGCAGGGAGGGCAGGGCTGCTGGGGGTGGGTCCGTAACCAGCCCTGCCTTCAAAGTCCCTCGATCCGAGGCGGAATTCGGGCAGCATTTCCAGCGGCGGGAGCACGAGGAGGAGGGCTGGAGCTGCTCCCCGGGAGGAGGGATGCGGAGGGAGGGGAGGCTGCCTGCGGGGCGGGCGGGCTGAGCGCATCCCCGGGAGCGCGCCTGTGTGTGTGCGCNGCCTCGAAACGCTCCCCGAGGTGAGTGTCGGAGGCACCTGCAGCCACGCCGAAATCCCCGTTTTCCTCTCGAGCGGCGTGCCTTATTAAGGGCTGGCGTTAAGCAGCGCTCATCACGTAGGCTTTGTCTAGGTGGAAGCATGGCTGGGGCTCTTCCGTCATCTTCAGTTTAATTCTTTATTCACAGCCTTGTTGCTTCCCTCCCTGCCGAGCCATGCAAAACAACTCCACGCTCCGCTCTGTCTCCAAGGCGAGAGCAAGCTGCCAAAATGTTGCAGAAATGCAGCAAGCGCTGGGGAGGACTGGAGTCTGAAAATGAAAGCTGTAGTAAAATCACAAGGTCACGGGCGTGCGGGTGCCGCGTGTGCTGTCAGGGCTTCCTTTCGCTCGCGCTCTGCGGGAACCTGTTCATTCCTCCGGTCCCAGATGCTGGAAATTCGCAAGTCAGGCAATGGAAATGAAGGCTGAGAGAGGCCGGGGCTCTCTGTGTGCTCCCCTGGTGCCTGCCTGGGAATTCGCGTGCTTTTTGTCACCTTCGCAAAGAGAAGGGGTGTGCTTTTGCTTAGAAAAGGGAAGCTGGGACGCTTGCATGTTGATGTGATGGAGGCATCCAGGAAAAAAAGAGCTGTGATGTATGGCTTTGGCTGGGGACTTGGCTATCATCAAAGAAAGGCATTTGCGATCCTTTGGGAGTGTCTGTTAGCTGCTCCCTTCTCCCCTTTTGCTTCTGGTTGGTTCTTCAATAGCAGCTTTGCCCCCTGTCTGGCACAGACATTAAGGCCAAATAGGGGAATAATTAACACTTCTAAGACCATCACCTGCCAGCCAAGCCGTGAATCCCCACCACCAGCTCCCAGGAAAGCTGGCTGACTCCTCTTATGCCCCCACCAGCTCTGTTGACATGAACAATTCCTAAGCCAGTGCTGAGGAGCCACGTTGGCCAAAGCTTCCTCTCTGCCAGGCTTTGCATTCCAGATAACCTGGGGAGGTTGGATGTGCTCTCTGTGCCCAACATCCCTGGGTGCCAGCAGTAGCACAGTTCTAACCTGATGAAAGTCCATTTGCTTCTCCTTCCCTTGCTCTCACTGAGGTTTTTGTCATCTATTGGCTGTGAATGGCTCCTGAAACTTAAATGTTCAGTGTCCTGTACCTGCCCTGGCTGCTCCTCATCTTCTCTCCTGGCACTGCTGCACGTGACACGGCACGAACTTTGGTTTATGTCCTTGCTCTTGGGAGTCTCTACAGCACCTTAGATGATGCTGTACAGGCACAGCCACCTCTCTGCCTTTTGCAGTGTCCTGATACACTCAGAGCGTTCAGGGTTGGGTGCTGCATTTGAGAGAGAATTTGGGTTTCTGCCGTGGCTTTGAGGGGATACAGTCCCAATTGCTCACTGGGAAAAAAGCCCTGTTCTCCAGCATCCTAATGGAATTTAGATTGCTGTAATAAAGCCCAGTGCCCTGTGAGATCCAGGCATCACTGGATGACCAGCCAACAGGTTGGTCTTAGACAACACAAGTGGCAGTGGCTCTCCTTGTGACTGGCATGGGGACAACGTGGAGCTGTGTCCAAGCTCAGAGTGCTGGGATCTGCACGTGCCCCCAGCTCCTGGCTGTGGGTGCACACAGCTGTGCAAATCCTGGCTGCACCTGAGCTGCTGCAGGCTGCTGTACTCCGAGCTTCCTGACCAAGGGCTCTCCCCTGCCAAGGCTGTGAGTGGTGTCTCTCCAGCTGCTTCCAGGAACCTTGGAGGAACTTGGCTTTTGCTGTTATCTCCATCCCTCTGGTGATTTCAGCTGAAATTGGAAAGAGGGGGGAGCGATGTGAACAGACAGACAGACATGGAAACTGTGATTTCATGTGCCTGGCTTCCTAAGGAAACCTGGCTACAAATAGAAGTGAGATTTGATGCTGCAAAGAGCTCCTGAGGAGACAGAAAAGGTGGGGGAATCTGAGGAGAAGGAAAGGGTGGCTAACCTTGTGTTTGAGATGGGCAAAGGAGGCCTGGCACACACCTGGGCTTAGAATCCCTTGCCTGAGGTCTGGGGTCTGAAAGCTGGCCATCTGCTCGGCTCTAGCATCCAGCTCCCTCTAGAGTCAGCCGAGGCTCTGCTGGGAGGTGCTACCACCCTTCCCCAGCCAGGAGCAGGCACACAGAGGGATGGAGTGTGCCAGGGGAGCCCCCAGCCCAGCCCAACCTGCCCAGCTCCTGTCTAGCACCGTGCCTAAATTGCTCAGGTCAACAACCTGCATTGGCATGGGTCTTCCCCCACACCCATCCCCATGGACATCTCCACCTCTTCACCCCTGGATAGTCCCAGGGAGTTGAGGATGGGGAATTACCTCCTCTCCCTTGAGGCTTTCTGTTCCTGCAGGGCCCAGGGGAGCAGCCTGCTGCACAGAAGCAGCTACAAACCCAGTGCAAGAACAGTCCCAGAGGGAAGAGTGGTCACAGGCACAGGGGAAAACAGCAGGCCTGTCAATTCCTCCCTTCTGGCCCCTCTGGGGCACCTCTGGGCAGATACTTCCTCCCCAAGAGCCTCAGGCTTATCAGCAGTGTTTTATCCTCCCATCTCGTGGGAGATGCTCTTCCCATTTTGCACAGAGACAGGAGCACAGGGAGGTGCAGAGCTGCCCTGAGATCACACAGGGAGCCTGCCAGCCTCAGGACTGGCTTGTGGAGAAGGGGCAGACTGTGCTTAAATCAGCAAGGGAGCTGCACAGGCAGAGGAAGGCGTCAGCAGCTCAACAGGAATCACAGGCAAGAGCCTGATGCTGCTTGATAAGGAAGATCCCAAAGGCAGGTGGTAAGGATAAAGAAATGGTCTGAAGATGGTTGTTTGAAAAGCAGACCTACAAACAAACAAGCTGCAGTCCCAGAGAAATGTGGTGTTTCTCCCTTGCTTCTTATTTCCTGGCATATTCCTTGCTGAGATCTTGAGTCGTGGGAGAAAGGGACAACTTGACACTTGGTCTCCATGCGTGAAAAGCAAGACTGTAATCTCCCTGACAAACGGTTCCAAGCTCATTTTCTGCAAGCTGCCCCCAAATTCATCCAATGCAGCTGAAATTTTATATCAGGGATGTTTTATTTTCTCTATTTGTCCGTTTATTTTGGAAAGTTGCTGGGGAAATTGTGGAAGGAGATTGGATGTTTCATTGAAGAGATAGGATACTTGGAAAAATCAGTTGCAGACTGATAATTTTTCTTACTTTTTAATGTCCTTTGCAGAAAGCAGGGTGGCCTGATGTGTGTTTTACTTGATCGGCTCCATGGAGGGCTTGTGCCTCTGACTATATTTGGGAAGGTTTTGATGTTTTTTTGTACTGATGCAATCAGGATGCTGATGGCCTGGAAATCATTTTCCTGATGTGGAGATGTCCAGGGTCATGGGTGGGGGATGCCAGCAGGCTGTGCTGTTTGGAGTGGCAGGGCTGGGTGAAAGGGAGCCGGGCAGAGCCGGCGCAGGGCAGCGAGCCAGGGCTCTCCAGCAGTGTTTGCAGTGCCCTCACGCCGTGCAGCCCTCAGTGGCCTTTCCTGCATGCTTGGGATGTGCAGCCATTGCAGACAGGGTCCTTCTCCTGCTCTGACAGGTAACCCTCACAGTTGCCAGGAGCTCAGGTTTACCTGAGCTGTGCCGCGGGGTCAGCACTGAGATCAGAAGCAGAGCCTGTGGCTGCCCAGACAGATCTCCAAACACCCTGTGCCTCTTTGCAGGGCTGCTGGCATCCCTTCTGTGTCCCTTGGCTGCAAGAAGCTGGACCGGTGATGATCAGAGACCAGATGGCTTGTTTGGGTTTTTTTCCTACAGCCATGTCTTTTCCCAGTGCAGGCTTTGCCCAAGCTGTCTGCTGTCGAGCAGGCTGCTGACCTCAGTGAGGTGCACAGGGCTGAGCACAGCCAGCCAGGGGCAGCAGCAGAGGGGAAGTTTGCTGTTCCTCCAGGGATGGGGCCATGCCTGTGGGTCCCACGCATGGAGGCAAGGCATGCAGTGCTTTTTCCCAGGAAGATTGCAGTAGATTCTTCTTCTCTTGCAGGAGAAACTGGGGAAGGGGTGCTGTAACTTGGGGACTTCAGGTTTGACCGTGGGGTGGGAGAGAGTCTGCCTCTTTGGGGCTTGCTGTCTTTTCGCCAGGGACAGGGTGGGGAGCAGCTGAGTTGCTTTGAGCCTCTTTCTCTCTCCTGCAGGCTGACTCTTCCTTGCAGTGACCACCAGCTGCTTCTTTGTCAGTTTTTGCTTCCCTGGCTGAAGGGAGACTCTTTCTCCAGGCTGTGGCACCAGAAAAGGATGGCTTGAGCTGCCTTCCCTGTCTGTCCCCAGTGCACTCTCGCTAGGAAAAGGTCCTCTCTTGTCTAGCTCTGGCTGTAGGATGGGAAAAGACTTTGGGAATCCCCATGGTGTTGCAACACGCTCCTGGTTGTGTTCCCACATGAGTTGAAAAGCAGCCACTGTCACGTGAAGAGCAAACCTTCTGCTGGTCCCCAGCAAGCAACCAGGCAAATTCGCGTGAGAGGGTGCTGCTCCAGCCTCCTGCAGGGGGGGGACACAGCTGTGGGGACACCTTCTCCTGGCCAGGCTGGCAGCAGATTGGCAGTGGTGATGTTCATGGTGGAGCTGGTGGGGTGGGCCCTGCTGGGTGGCTGTAAGGGTGTGAACACTGCCGTGTGACAGCTGCTCTTACAGCTCTTCTGGGGGGTGCTGGGAAAGAATTTCCACGTGGAAAGCCTCTCAAGTCCTTCTTTGGGTGGCCACTCATTCCTCCTGAGCCCAGGCCATTTCCTTCCTTGCCCAGTCCTTCTGTAACTAAAGTGTCTGGGCCAGCAGTGTTTTTTTAGTGCTCTTAAAAATAATGGTGCTTCTAGTGTGCTGCAAATGGTCACAGACATGTGTGTGATACAAAGCTCTAGGAAATAACAGGGAGGGTCTTACAGTGCATATTTCAAGGCTGAAGAGCCCCGATGGAGATGGGACTTTTGGGAGCTGCTGCAAAGAAAAAGCTGTGCTTTGTTTAAATGCAGAGCAGCTTTCAGGCTCCCTTTGCATGCAGCAGCCAGTCAGCCTGAAGGATCGATGCTGCCAGGGAGAGATCAGAGCAGAGTCTAAAAGGCTGTTTCCTCCCCATCTGGCAGCTCCTCAGCTGGGGGGCAGGAGCATGAGCTGGCAGCAGGAGCTCTCTCCTAGCACTCTGTAAAACCTACAGCTCCCATGTCCAGCAGCGAGCAAATATCTCTGCAACCCTCCCAGCCCTGCTGTGGCAACAGCTGCCCTCCTGGTGTTTCACAGCACCAAGGGCTGGGGAAAGGCCGGACCCTTGGCCAGCAGCTCCATCCAAACCGAGCTTGCTCTGGAGCCTGTCACGGGCTTTCCTCCCTGGCTGCGCACAAACTCCTGCTGGCAGCCCTGGAGCCTGTCTGGAACGGGAAAGGGGCTCAGGGAACCAGGCTGGGCTCCGTCTCTCCTGGTTAGTTTGGCTCTCCTGAGAGCTCTCCAGCAGCACCAGGACAGTTCCCCTCTGCGGCGCTGCAGAGGGCTCGGTGCTGTCCCTGGGCAGCAGGTGGTGCTTACGGACAGGGCAGGGCAGTGCTGGCCCGGGACAGCATCTTGGGGTTTTTCACCACACCTGTGAGGCCAGCACCGAGCCTGAGAGCAGCCTGTGCCCCTGCCTGTGCTGCCCTGACCCCTCTGTCCCCAGCGGCACCCGAGCAGTGCCACCAAGGCCAGGAGCACCAGGGCAGGCAGGGGTTGCCAGGGCTGACACTGCCTCAGCTGCTGCACACGCTTTTATTGCTGATGGCCAGGATGGGAAATGCAATTGAGACCTTAATGAAAAGCTAACAAAGCCGGGTTTGGAGGGAGGGCTGTGCTCTTCAGGTAGCCTTGCTTCTCCTTACAGCATGTTGCAAATTATTTTTCTGGGAATATTCCTATGCTGTGCCACAGTGTGCTGATGTGAACCGAGACTGTAGGCAAAGGCAGAGCAAGAGGGTCTCTGGGGACCTGGCTGTTTGTTTTGGATTGTACCAATAAAGAAATGCTGATGGTTTAATAGCAGGTGCTTCTCAGAGATAGTTTGAGTGTCAGGCTCTGGCTGCATGTGTGTAACTAGCATGTTGTGGCTGAGCATTTTCTAGCCCTTCCTGACCCCTGAGCCTCACTATGAACTGGTTTAGGTAGGAAAGCTGGCCATGGTGTGTGAGCTGTGCTGGATGACTGCACCACAAAATGCTGGGGGATTACAGCAGGGCTGGGGAGGCTGCTGCTGCCCAGAGAAGGCACATCGGCATGGCTGGTGGATGTCTCTTCCAAAGCTCCAGCCATTTCTTGTCCCTCTCCAGAAAAACTCCACATTTCTTACCTCCTGACATCTGAGGGGAAAAATACTATTTGTACATGGAGTGCTGGTTGGGAATGCCAGAAATATGGATTGCTCAGATGCAAGCCTCTAGGCCTTTTTTCCTCCTGTTTTAAAGTAGTATGGGACTTGATTTCAAGCAAACAAATAAACCAAAACAAACCTCAGCTTCTATTAGAATGTTTGAAAGGGGAAACACATGGTAAGTAAAGTTCAAATTACTTATAAATTTGATTTTGTGGGTGTTTTTTTTTTCTGAATGAGACTTCCAGTACCCAAATCCTTTTAAGGCTGGAGAGTTGGTCCAAAGTGTGATGAGACTCTCCAATTCTTCATGACCTAAATCAGTGACCCAAAGCATAATATTTTTTCTAGAACCATCTGTTTTCTCTTCTTGCCAAGGGGATTTCACAATGCCTGATTGCTCTGAATAATTGTATATGTGCAGGGATATGACTTGCCACAGGGAAAAAAATTAACTGAACAAGGACAGGTGGATGTTCCTGAGTTTTCTGAAGAAACTACTACCCTGTAGAAGGAGAGGGTGAAGAACCATGCAACTGAGTAATATGTTATGCCCACAATGAATTTTTTTAAGCCTACGTATTTAAAAAGGAAACAAAACTACACTTAGGAGCTGTCTGGGATAAGCAGAGTAGGTACCAAGTCAGGCTGTGTTCTGACAGCCCCTTTATCAAACATCTCTGTGAGGTGGTTTGGAGCAGGGTGAAGCACAGCAGTACAGATGTTGGGGGACTAATTCATGCTTCAGCTGAATTTCAGTGACTGTGAATGCAGATCTGTTTCAGCTTAGCCAGCCACTGAAGGGCCTGCAACAAGGTGCTCCTCTTTGCAAACATCATGCTTGCATTTTTTTTCACTTTGGGCTTGCAAGTGGTGGCTCCAGCTCATGTTTGGGGAAGCAGAAGTTACCCAGGCACTTGGTCAGGGGGGCAATGAGTCTGGTAGTAAGAGCTTTTTTGTAGCACTAGCAGGATTCCCAATGCAAACAACTTTATTTTAAATCTGTCTTCCTACAAGAGACTTATTTTTCATGTTCAATTTTTCTGTTCTTATCACCCAGCTCTTTGATTTGCTCACTTCCTCCACTATATATATTTTTATTTTCTTAATTACAATACCAGGGAGTGGGGGTTTGGAGGCAGACCAGCAGTTCCTGGTGAGAAAATATATCATTAATTTATATGAAACTGTCTTGATAAATTCTCAGTATTACTTTTCCAGACGAATAACCCTGCTGCAGCATCCATAAATAAAAGCAAAGGGAGGAGAGGGCCTTGATCCACCATTACAGTCTTTCTTTGTGGAGCAGATCCCATGACATGGGTGTGGGATGGTACCCATGGGTTCCTCCAGCCAGCTGCTCCCTTGCACACAGCCCTGTCCCTGCATGATATGCCCCTGCCCTAAGGAGGAGTTAAAACCTTTTGTAGGTTTTTTCTTTCAGGGCTATGGGTTTTTCTGAGGAAAATCAGTTCAGCTTTTTGTATTTCCCAGTGAAGTTGAGGTATTGATTTGCTCATTTTCCTCACTTCATAGAAACATTTTTAAGTGCCATCTGATTAAATTAACTTGGATTGGGGAAGCGTGGTATAGCAAAGGCTCTCCTTGAGGAGAAAATGCAGCTTTAATAACTAGAGATCTGGCTTTTATTGGCTAGTAGATTTGAGAATGTAACACTGAGCATGCTCGGGTTTTTTTTTTTTTCACTGAGCATCTCTTTGTACTTAAAGGCATCTGTTCTGTCGGTTTATGCACTGTTAACTAACTGCAAACCTCTTTAACAGCTCCTCTACATTGCTGGAAAATCCCGAGGCAGGACAGGACAGGAACGGCTGTCATGCCTGATGACTGATGCTGTAAATGGAGTGAGAAAGGCCCTTGAAGGGGAAGCCGTCAAAGCTGACCTAGTGGGAAGAGAGCACAGGGACACGTTTCCTCCAGAAGCATGCCAAGAGAGCCAGGCTTCGATGCATATGCGGCTCCTTCCAGTTTTGGGAAGGTGCAAAGTGATGCACTGTGGAAGGAATGGCTCCAAAATCATTAATTACAGGCTGCCCTTCTGGTGCCCCTTATGACCAAGTTACTGTTAAGAGAAAGGTTTTGCCAGGGCTCAAGCTCACTTTGTGCAGATTTCCAATGTGGAGTAGATGCTTGGGAGGACTGTGAGCAAGGAAAGACTGTGAAATACATAACTTACAGTGTTTTAAAAAGTATAAAAATATTTTTTAAACATGATAAGGGGATAGTAGATGTCCCTGTCCTCCCCTGCTCTTACCCTGAATTCCAGTGAGTGCGTGCGCTGTAATTTTGAAATGGGAAACACTTCTGCCAGCTGTGAAGCAGAACGATGGGCTTTAATTAGATTAGAGGAGCAAGAAAATGCAATTGAACAAATAGGTTTTCAACAAAGAGAAAGAAACATCATGGTAGCTAAAGGGAGTAGGTGCTAGCTCACTGGTACCATCTGAATCCATCCTGATTCAGATGACTGAACTAGAGTATTTCTACGTGGAAAACATCACTAATCATAACAAAATGGGCTCATCAGCTGCATCTTCTTGAGTGGCAGGATAACTCGATCATGTCTTTGGAGAGGAAAATCTGTTATCTCTGGTTGGCCTTGCTTAATGCATCTTTCCCTTTTGCCTCTCAGGTTGAGGATGTTTGGGAGCTGCCTGGTGGAAGTGGCCATGTCTCGAGTAGCTGACTCACACGCCTTCCCAGGGAGCTTCCCTCTCCTGAGCCTCCTCCTGGTGCTGCTCCTCCATGCAGAGGGCGTGCAGGCGGAGAGCCCCAGTGAACTGCCCGCCAATGACACTGAGGAGTGCGCCGGCTCCTACATCTGCAAAAAGGGCGTCATCTTACCCATATGGGAGCCCCAGGACCCCTCATTCGGGGACAAAATTGCTCGGGCCACGGTGTACTTTGTAGCAATGGTGTACATGTTCCTGGGGGTGTCCATCATAGCCGACCGCTTCATGTCCTCCATCGAAGTCATTACATCCCAAGAGCGGGAAATAACCATCAAGAAGCCCAATGGCGAGACCAGCAAAACCACAGTGAGGATCTGGAATGAGACCGTGTCCAACCTCACGCTGATGGCCTTGGGCTCATCTGCTCCGGAGATCCTCCTGTCTGTTATCGAGGTGTGCGGCCACGGCTTCACGGCGGGGGACCTGGGGCCCAGCACCATCGTGGGGAGTGCTGCCTTCAACATGTTTGTCATCATTGCAATCTGCGTGTATGTGGTGCCAGATGGAGAGATAAGGAAGATCAAGCACTTGCGAGTGTTTTTTGTTACAGCAGCTTGGAGCATCTTTGCCTACACTTGGCTTTACATTATTCTATCTGTGTCTTCTCCTGGGATTGTGGAGGTTTGGGAAGGCTTGCTCACCTTCTTCTTCTTCCCCATCTGTGTGGTGTTTGCCTGGATAGCTGACAGGAGGCTTTTATTTTACAAGTATGTCTACAAGAAGTACCGAGCTGGCAAGCAGAGAGGCATGATCATCGAGCACGAGGGTGACCGGCCCTCCTCTAAGGCCGACATCGAGATGGATGGAAAGGTTGCTAATTCTCACGTGGAGAACTTTTTGGATGGGACACTGGTGTTGGAGGTGGACGAGAAAGACCAGGACGACGAGGAAGCCAGGAGGGAAATGGCTCGGATCCTGAAGGAGCTGAAACAAAAGCACCCAGACAAGGAAATTGAGCAGCTCATAGAGCTGGCCAACTACCAGGTCCTGAGCCAGCAGCAGAAGAGCAGGGCCTTCTACCGCATCCAGGCCACTCGGCTCATGACCGGCGCCGGCAACATCCTGAAGAGACACGCTGCGGACCAGGCCCGCAAAGCTGTCAGCATGCACGAGGTCAACAGCGAGGTGGCTGAAAACGACCCCGTCAGCAAGCTCTACTTCGAGCAGGGCACCTACCAGTGCCTGGAGAACTGTGGCACCGTGGCCCTGACCATCGTCCGCCGGGGAGGAGACCTGACCAACACCGTGTATGTCGACTTCCGCACGGAGGACGGCACGGCCAACGCTGGCTCCGACTACGAGTTCACTGAAGGGACGGTGGTCTTCAAGCCTGGAGAGACCCAGAAGGAGATCCGTGTTGGCATAATCGATGATGACATATTTGAGGAGGATGAGAACTTCCTGGTCCATCTCAGCAACGTCCGCGTGAGCACCGAGGCCTCGGATGAGGGTGTTCTCGAGGCCAGTCGTGTCTCAGCGCTTGCCTGCTTGGGGTCACCGTCTACTGCCACCGTCACCATTTTTGACGATGACCACGCCGGCATCTTCACCTTTGAGGAGCCGGTAACACACATCAGTGAAAGCGTAGGAACCATGGAAGTGAAAGTGTTGCGAACCTCTGGAGCACGGGGAAATGTTATTGTGCCCTACAAAACCATCGAAGGCACGGCCAAAGGTGGAGGAGAGGACTTTGAAGACACCTGCGGGGAGCTGGAGTTCCAGAATGATGAGATAGTGTAAGTCAAGGTTTCATTTATTTCTTACGGTCTCTGTTTCTCCTGAAATGAAATGCACTTAGCTCCCAGAGCTGCGCTGGAGTGTTTGGGTGCCAGTGCAGTGCAATAAGCCGTGAATGGCCTTAGGTGCTTTGGGGAGCCTGAGGCACTGTGTCCCTGCCTTGGCAGCAGACTGGAGGGCAATGCCTGGTCAGGGGCACTCCAGCCTTCCAGCAGCAGGGAGGTGCAGCTGGTCTGGGAGGCCCAGCTGATCTGGGAGGCCCAGCTGATCTGGGAGCCGTACCCATGCCCTGAGCAGATCTCTACAGCACAGCCTCAGCTCTGCAGTGCAGCAGAGAACAAAACCCAGGTGCCTGTGACCATATGGGCACATCCTGCAAAGGGCTTACTCTGATGTTTGATTTGTGGTAGCTGCTTCCTGTTGAGGCTCAGATCAGCCAGTACTGGGTCACAGCCTGTCCTACTGATGCTCTGCTCAGGGCTTTGGTGAGGGTTGCTTCACCTCCTCCTGTTCTAAAGGGTGCAGGCCTGGGTCACTGTCCAATACATGTCTTGAAAAAGTGTTGTCATGCAGGGAATCCTGCAGCCACATTCAGCTGTGTGCAAGTAAAAAAAGGAGGCTGAAAGCTGTTGGAGGCTACTCCTGAGTGTTGGTATTTGGATGGTGGGGAAATTATTAGTGCTGTAGCCTAATTACATTATGTGGAGAACATAAATTTGCTTAGTAAATCATAGTAGAAAACATCTATCCTTGGGTATGTCATGAAGACATTTCCTTGCCCAGCTGGTGCTCTGGGAGGAGTGAGGGTTGGGAGCTGTATTCCTCCAGCCTGAGGCTTCTCCTACAGTGAATTCTGTGTTTGCAGCCAACAGGGACCAAGCTGTGTATTATAAAAGCACTGCATAGAACTGAAAGAAGTAACTGATACAGGACACTGCTGTGTCAAGGGAGAGCGAGATTTTGGCTTGGGTGTTTTTTATTGTGCTACTGGTCTCCTAGGAGCTGAGACAAACCATGGCGAGTGCCCAGGGTGGTCCTTGTGTTCTGTCTGTTACCTGCATCTGCTGCACCTGCACAGGGAGAACGAAATGTCTTCACAAAACTTCTTGAAGTAGATGGGAGGGAGGGGGGAAAGGTGATTTGTAGTTCTCAGGCAGGATTTATGCCAGCTGGGATTTTGACTGCCCAGGAAAAACTGAGCGCAAGTGTCACAGCTCTACAATCTGGAGGCTGCAACAGGCATGTTGCTTACACAGGGTCAAGAGCACGTGGCTCCTGAATGATAAATGTGGGAGAGAGGAATGCAGTTATTTGCATACTTTTTTTATCATTTTGGGAGAAGCAGGGAGTTGTCTGCAGAGATGCAATGAACTTGGCTATAAGGATATCTCCGAAAGGCTCTTTGGTTTTTATCCAGGCCACTCAGCACTAGCAAAACTGGGCTAGTGGCAGTTAGACAGTTTGTTCTCGTCCCTGGTGGGATGTGACATGTTCACATGGCTGTAAGGAGGTGCTGACTGCAGGGGCAGATATGACCAAGGGGTTTTCTCCATTCAGGTGGGAGAGGACATTGACAGGATGAAGCCAATGATGCATATTCCAATCTATCCCTGTGCCTGAAAGGCAGCAGGTATTCATCTAAAACTCTGCAGTCCATCTTTGGGTGCTGGGTGGTGCAGTCTGACTGGCAGAAGATTTTCTGCAGGTCCGTGTTTTGCCTGGACACAGGTTTAGGGCAATACAGAGGCAAAGTGTTCCTGCTGCTGAGACGCTGCTTACAGGCATCCTCTCTTGGGGGAATTTGCTCCAATAAAGAAGATATACTAGCACAATATGTGGATTATGGAGCTAAAGACTTTTTGCTCAGTCATTGCTTGACAGTGCTGTACTTCAGTTAAGCCACAGTGGAATGGTGCAATTCCCTAGCATAAGAATTCAATAAAGTTCTAAAATTCCGGGTTTTCCCATGCTCTGATGGCCAAGAGATGTCTTTGCTGCCCTTTCTAAAGGTCTTTAGTGCCTCTTCGGTTCTGCCATTCAAGTCTGAATGAATCAGCTTGATAGAAGTGAGTAAGATGTATTTTACTGGGGCAGTAATAAGGTAGGGCAGTACAGGGAGACATGAAGATGAAAGAAAAGCATGCACAAGCCTCTGTTATTAGAGGGCTGGCTTGCTGGTAAGTCCCAGTAAAATTAGAAAGTGCTGGGAGGGCCCTGATCTTCTGGAGACCTTCCTCTGGTTCCCAAAAGGCCTAATTACGTAACGTGTTGTTTGTTTGCAGTGTCCAGAGAGATTTTCCCATTTTGCAATCTGTTGATGTCCCCCCTTCCCAGAGTACACAAAATAGCAGTTTAACTGCTGGAGCCATGCTGCTCCTGTGCGTTTAATCAAACATCTCATTCTGATGCTACCAAGGAAAGATGTGTAGTGGAGAGGCTGTTGGTCCTCCTGTGGAACATTTAACCCAGCACTGCCTCTTGGAGCGGGGCTTTTCTGCTCCTTGTTCCTGGAGCACAGCTTGTGTGTTCAATGGATGCATCTTAGCTATTATTAACACCTTAATGATGTCTGTGTACTTTTATTTCTATATTAATCCAAGCTTCTTCCAAGGCTGCAAATCAAACCCTTCAGTATCTGTGGAAGTTTCTATTTTTCCATTTCCTACAGTTAGCGGGTAAAAGAAACAGCTTTTAAAAGGGGTTTGCATTGTTCCAAGCTTTGTGGGAAAAGGTGTCTGGCTGGGGTCTCAGCAAGGTCAGTCTCAGAGATGCTGCACAGGTACCTGGGGCTCTGAGACCTCGCTGTGGGTGCTGTGATTTAAAGTGTGAGAGAGCCTTCCCCCTGAGCTCACCCTCAGCAAGGTGGCTCCAGCCCTGTCTTTTACCCCCTTTAGTGATGGAAGCTTTCTGTGTGAGAACATGGAGGAAATGTGCAGTTGTAGGCCCTTCCTGCCCCCCGTCTACTACAGCTATTGTGATCATAGAAGAGGTCACTGGTTCATCCAGTCAGTGTATTTTTATCTTCTGACTGAATGCTAAATAATTCAAAAGAAGTCCAGCTTCCCATATTAGAGGAGGAAGCAAGCTTTCCCTCGGCTGATATCCTGTCAGCTCTTCTCCTTTCTGTCTTAAAGCATCAGAGGGGCACCTCTTCCAGATGTGGCTGCAGAGCTCTTTGAAAACAGTGTTCAAATTCAGTGTTTCATGTTCAAAACCCCGAGTTTTTCTAGGGATAACACTGCAGCTAGAGATCTGTTACAATCTGCACTCCAGATGTCGGCACACACACCCCAGAAAAAAGATTTTACTGCGTTAATGGCAGTGAGGAAGATGGTACATATGGACAACCAATTAAACTCATATTTCACCTATGCAGTCACACCTGTAAATGCTTGGAAAATCTTATGTCAAATGATCTTGCTGCTCATAATATACAGTTTAGTTGTTTTTATAAAACATCTGCATTCCTAAATCTGCTGCAGATTTAGGAAATTACACTCTTTGCCCACTTGTGGAATTTTACTTGTCCAAGTCAGTTTTGCCATTTCTCTGGAAGCATAAATTTAGGAACTGAATACTAACAGAGACACAAACATCAGCTTTGTCCTTTGATTTTTTTTTTTTTTTTTGGGAAAGTGTCCCCAGAAACCACATAGGCTCCCTCCCAAGAGCCCTTTAAAAATGTCAATGTCGATAAATATAGATGGTGGCAGGAGGGGAACCAAGTGGTACTGCTTTTTTAAGTGCCTCTTTTCCAAAAAGAAGTTGGGTCAGGTATTTCTAAAGAAACCACAAAAATAATATCCTGACTCAGCCCTGGAACCCCTCTGTATCACTTTTTAATCTGTGGCCTGCAGCTTTCAGAGAAAAAAACTAAAGTCTCCAGCATGAGCAGCCTTGCAGTAGGATGCAGCTGAAAAGCAGGATGTCTTCTGATGTGGCAGAGAAAATGCTGTAAACCAGGCTGGAAGGGAAGCAAACAAACTTTTTGCTGAGTATGTTTTCTTCCTCTTTGTGGTCCCACTTTGTTCAGCTGGGCCAGTGTGCATCCCCTGACTTAACAGCCCTAGCTTGCACAGGGTTAATGTCTGGCAGCACAGTGTGAGATATCAAAGAGACCAAACAAAAATTAAACTCTCCCTTGGCCTGCTTCCAGAGCCCAGCACGGGGTTTGCAGAGGATTCTCCCCTCACCACTGGGAGTCTTGCCTGGCCCAGTGGGGTTTGCAGGCAGTACAGATATGGCAGCTGGATCTAGGGCCTGGATCCTCAGCCCCGTGGAGTTTGCAGGCAGTACAGATATGGCAGCTGGATCTAGGGCCTGGATCCTCAGCCCAGTGGGGTTTGTGGGCAGTACAGATATGGCAGCTGGATCTAGGGCCTGGATCCTCACTCCAGTGGGGTTTGCAGGCAGTACAGATATGGCAGCTGGATCTAGGGCCTGGATCCTCACTCCAGTGGGGTTTGTGGGCAGTACAGATATGGCAGCTGGATCTAGGGCCTGGATCCTCACTCCAGTGGGGTTTGTGGGCAGTACAGATATGGCAGCTGGATCTAGGGCCTGGATCCTCACTCCAGTGGGGTTTGTGGGCAGTACAGATATGGCAGCTGGATCTAGGGCCTGGATCCTCACTCCAGTGGGGTTTGCAGGCAGTACAGATATGGCAGCTGGATCTAGGGCCTGGAT
>VWZV01014664.1:214697-233725 GCA_013397155.1 Irena cyanogastra | reverse complement strand
GTTTGTGGGCTGTACAGATATGGCAGCTGGATCTAGGGCCTGGATCCTTGCAGAAGCACCCAGTGTCCATGGTCCATCCAGCACAGATCCCTCTGTGGGAGGTGGCCCTGGCCAAGGCCCACAGCAGGGTCTGGGCAAGTGTGTTGCAGCATGCTGGGGCATGGATGGGGCCTGTTTCCCTTCTGAGGAGGAGAAGCTCTCTGGGCCTGAAATGTATAATTTCTTTGGTTCCTGAAGGTGAAAATCTGGTTGTCGCCTCTTCAGAGGGGAACATACAGCTCTGACAGGGTTAGCTGTCTTTTCTTTTTCTCTTCTTCATTCAAACAATGTTTAGTCTTTCCTGAACACTCTTAAAATATTGGCATTAATATCTCCCAGGCACAGGAGTTTCTCTCAAACTGCTGTGCTCCTGCCTCAGCTGTGTGGTCAGCCACATCTCTCTTAGCAGACAGTGGGGGAATAAGGCCACCTGATGTCCACGGCCCTTCCCCTTTGTGCTGTGCCCAGGGCATGGCAGGTACCAAAAAACTCATTCCAAGTGCCACGTCAGGGGCAGACTCAGTGCTGTGTCTCCGAGTGTCCTGTGTGACATGTGCTCCCCAGGGTGAAGCTCCTGTGGCATGTCCCCGTGGCGGTGTGGGACAGGCCCTGCTGTCCCCATGGTGATGTGGGACAGGTCCTGCTGTCCCCGTGGTGGTGTAGGATAGGTCCTGCTGTCCCCGTGGCGGTGTGGGATAGGTCCTGCTGTCCCCGTGGCGATGTGGGACGGGTCCTGCTGTCCCCATGGTGTTGTGGGACAGGTCCTGCTGTCCCCGTGGCAATGTGGAACGGGTCCTGCTGTCCCCGTGGCAGTGTGGGACAGGTCCTGCTGTCCCCGTGGCGGTGTGGGACAGGTCCTGCTGTCCCTGTGGCGATGTGGGACGGGTCCTGCTGTCCCCATGGTGTTGTGGGACAGGTCCTGCTGTCCCCGTGGCAATGTGGAACGGGTCCTGCTGTCCCCGTGGCAGTGTGGGACGGGTCCTGCTGTCCCCATGGGGTTGTGGGACAGATCTTGCTGTCCCCGTGGCGGTGTGGGGCAGGTCTTGCTGTCCCCGTGGCGGTGTGGGGCAGGTTCTGCTGTCCCCGTGGCAGTGTGGGACGGGTCCTGCTGTCCCCATGGTGTTGTGGGACAGATCTTGCTGTCCCCGTGGCGGTGTGGGGCAGGTCCTGCTGTCCCCGTGGCAGTGTGGGACGGGTCCTGCTGTCCCCATGGTGTTGTGGGACAGGTCCTGCTGTCCCCGTGGCGGTGTGGGACAGGTCCTGCTGTCCCCGTGGCGGTGTGGGACAGGTCCTGCTGTCCCCATGCTGTTGTGGGACAGGTCCTGCTGTCCCCATGGCGGTGTGGGACAGGTTCTGCCTGTGGCCCCTCAGGGAGGGTGAGCACAGCATGCAGACTGTGCTGTTTGCCCAAATAAGTCAGGAAATCCAGGAACCTGACTGCATGATGTCCCCCATGGAGGGGAGTAGGCAGTGGAGTCATGTTATTGGACCAAGCAAGTTGTGCCAGCACATCACTGGGGGTGAGGGGTGAGACAAGAGTTAGCTGAGGAGCCGACACAGTTTTTGTCCTTGAAAAACCAATGTTTCCTTATTTGTAATGAACTGTTGTTGGCAATTTACTGCTGCCAGCTGCATCTCTGTGGTTGATTAAGGGAGCTTGGATCTTAAATATGTAATAAGTCCCTGAAAGCCATTGAGAGGTAGTTATTAGCTTCATCAGGGCCTGTGCACACATCCGCTGTGCTCCTTTATGAAAAGGCTACCTATTAAATGCATTGTAGTGATTCACAAAATGCAGGATCCAGCCTTGTTTTAAGAAATTAAAACAACAGACCTAGCAAAGCTTGTTGGCACAGGAAAGTCATCTCAGAGTGAAGCACTGCTGCACAGCCCCCTGATGGGGAGGCAGGAGCAGGGCTAGGAGAAGTCCTATCCCTTTCTGCAGACCCTCCTCTCCCTGGCGTGTGCGTTAACACTGCTGGGAGCAGCACTGGCACCAGCCGGTTTTTCCCACAGAACAGGATCCATCCCTGTCCCAGCTGTGCACACAGGATCCACGGCTGTGCAAATCCTTGAGCAGGGAGAGGCAACTGGAGTTCAAGCTGGGCATTTGCCTTGGGAGCAGGCTTCTTTCCTCTGACACTTTGCCCTTGGGTTTGAACTCAGCGGATGGCACTCCGTATTCCTCCAGCAGCAGGGCTGGATCCGTGGGCTCAGAATGAGAGTGACAGAACAAAAAGCAGACAGCTGACCACAGCCAGCATCCAGGCATCTGTACAGATGGGCAGAGAAACATCTGCTGCCATCCACAGCCAAACAGAGAGGGGAAGCTGGACCTGGCAGCCCCTCCCCAGAAGGAGAGGCTGAGCCTGGGGGCACCATCCCACATGCTGCAGGGGAACAAGTGTGATCAGCCAGCTCTTTGCTCTCGGGGGCTGTGATGTTGCCCTGCCCTTGTCAGATGCAGTCTTCCCTGTCTGGAGCTGCCTTCTGTGTGTCTCCACTGCCTCTGCTCACACCAGGGACAAAATCATGTGTCCACTAGCAAGGACATGCACATCACTGCCAGGTGAGGGGAAAGTCACCTGTCCTGTCCCTTGTCTCTGCTCCTTCCCCTGTTCTCCAGCACTACAGGAGAACTGTTTTAGCTTAACCTTCACAGCCTGGCCTTGCTGAGGCACCTGTGTTCTCCCAGTACTCCTGGATGAGGAGCTTTGGTCAGCAGCCTCTCCCAGCCACAGCGTTTGCCATGGTGTGTGCATGACCCTGCTACTGTGGGCTGTGTCCTCCTCTCTGCAGTCCTGAGCATGGCTGGAGTCAGGGCCAGTCCAAGTCATAAATGCCAGTTAGCCTGAGGACATCTTGGGAGATATCGAAAACTCTGCTGGTAAAGCTTCAGACAATGGCATTAGAGGCATTGTGCTGGTTTCCAAGAATGGCAATGCTGGATCCTGGGTGACAACAAACAGTAACAGCATTGTCTGTTTTAAAAATATCTTAGTGTAAGAGAGAAAATATTCCCGCTGCTGTGTAAGTAAGAGAGTGACCAGCATGAGCCTCCTCTGCCCAGTCCCTATATGGTTCCATTTCCATAATGTCTGGACTGCTTCCTACACAATCAAAGTAACAATCAGATGTGTCAGGCAGTGAGAAACAAAGCAGTGAGGGGGGCATGGCTGCATCCCTGTGAGCTGGGTGCTGGAGGGAGAGCATGGAACTGAGGGCATATGCCTGCCCCCTCAGAGCAAAGTCCTTTCCAGAGAAAGGTCCCCTGAGTGCAGATGGCTGGGGACAGGGACAGGGCCCAGCTGAGCAGAGTCCAGAGCAGAGGTACTGCCCTTGGAGCTTCTCGAGGGATGGTTTAAATGCTATAGCATTGCTACTAGGAAGCTTCTTTTGAGGGCTTGAGTGACTCCTCTGGTTATTTGCTCCCATTAAAACACTGATGTGTGGTAGTCACACACTGTGCTATTTTGGGGTCACACAATATGGCTTTAATTCAGCCACAAGCCCAGTCCACCCCGCAGGAGACCCTTGTCCCAGGGGCCAGATGCACTGTCACCAGGTGGCAAAGCTGTTGTCTCGCTGGCTGGGACATAGGAAGGGCATGAAGAAAAAAAGGATTGATTTGCTCAGAGTTCTTTTCCAAACTTAGTTGCTTGCTTGCTTCCTAGTAGGAAACTCATTTTGAGACATGCTTGCGTGCTCCTGGTTTGATTTCTTGGCACACGTGATCCTAAAGAACAAAATAGATATACGTGTGTTTGTGCAAACAAAATTTGGAATAGGAATCCATGGGTCCCTGAGCACTCAGCAGCCCCCAGAACTGCCAAGCAGGCTCTCAGCATCCCCCACCTGGCCTTCTCCCTGGTGCTTGCCCTCCCACCCCTGTCCTGCTCGTGTGGCCGTGGCTCTGCCATCCTCTGCCCCAGTGGGGCATCCTGAGCACCAGGGCTGTGGCAGGTGACTGTTCTGGCATGCCCTGGGGAAGGGCAGGCAGCACTCCTGTCTGGAGGCTGTAGCACTGCTCTGAGGAGCTGTGTCCTCAGCCACAGCCCTCCCTGTGCCCCCCGGGCTCTGCTGTCCTCACGCTGGCCAGCCCTCAGGAGCTCCCAGCCCTGTCAGAGCGTATGAGGCAGAAAAAAGCCACTCCTGCAGGGAGTCTGGGATAAACTGAGCTGCAGCGAGCAGGGGAGAGACGCCCTGGTTTCATTGAGAAGAGCAGGCTTGGTCTGAAACAAAACCTGTTACTTTGGCTCAGGCAGGTAGGGAGCAGGTTTTACCTGGCACCAGAGTCTGCACAGGAGCCAAGTGTTTGCTTGGTTCAGTAGATTTCCATTCACACTTTAGGTTTGGTTATTGAAATTTACCTTCTTCCTTAGTGACTGGGTATGTGAAGGACCTAGGGGAATAAGACACCACCCCTACACAGGGCAAAAATAATGTAAACATAGTCAGTATCAACGCCCCAGGCACTTCTCATCCTGGGAATGAGGAGGGAAGTGTAGCAGGAGATTTACCTGACTCATGAGCTCTCTGGTGACCTGGAACTCAGAAAGACTCATAAAAAATCTGAAAATGGGTCAGTTTGGTAGGGAGGATTGTAACAGAGAAGTGTGGGAGGGTTGGAATTAGGCTGAGCATGAACTGGACAAGAATTAGATGGGAAGGAGATATTGTGGACATTCTTGCCTTAGCAATGCAGAGGAAAGAAGGGAAGGGAGCTGAATAACGGGTTCTGCTAAGAAGCAGATGTCTGAAGAAGTGATGTCTGTGATCCTGAGGCAGGCAGGTGCAGCACAGAGGTGACACAGCATGCCTGTCCTCAGACCAGCAGGCACATGGAAATCTGTGCAGGGCAGTGCATGGGGGGCTCTTGGCAGTCCCTCTGGAAGGTTTCCTGGGCAGTGGGGGACGTGCAGGCAAGCTCAGGAGCTGCCTTCGAAAGCAGCTCAGCCAGATTAGGTCTGTTTTTGTACCTAAAAGAACCTAGAATAAATCAACACGTTATTTGTAAGTACCTCAGAGATAACAAGGAGATGAATAACAGCCAGCATATATTTGTCAAGAACAAATCTTATCAAGCCAACCTAATTTCCTTTTATGCCAGCCTTTTGGGTGAAGGAGAAGCAGTGTTGTCATATCACTGAGCTTCAGAAGGGCTTTTAATGTTGTCTTCTTTAGCACTGTCATAAGCAAGCCCTGGCTAAATGGGCCACTGGGGTGATGGGGGCTAATCTGTCTGGAAAGAAATGTGTCACTGCATGGGGATGAGAAGGTGTTCAGGAGGTGCTTGTCCTGAAATGGAGCTTGTTGGGCATGGGAAGGAGAGAACTGGTGTTCCAGCTTGCAGATGGAAAGAGAATAGTCTGAAAGGGTTATCAGAGGTAGGATGGAGTTTGCAGAGATGTGAATTAGCCTGAACAGAGGCAAGACACTGTAAAGTGCTTGTGTAAGAGTCATAAACACAAATTCAGGTGGAAGGGGAACAACCAAGTCAGGAGGTGCCATTATGACCTGGCAGCCAAATCAGAGCTCACAACACTGTGTTCCTGCAAGGAATGAGACAGATGCCACCCCGGAGATATTCAAGAGGGTAACCATCCTCGTGGCTCTCTCCCTTGTGGGGGAGTGAGTGGCCTCTGTCAACAGCAGAAGGCAGCTTAGAAGGCACTGCCCAAAAACCTACTGAAGGTTTCAGGGGTATTGTCTCTTTTCATACATATTGAGTCAGATGAGGCCTTGGAACTCTTTCTCTCCCCTTGCTATGTGCTGGCCAGGCCAAAGTGTTCACCGTGTGAGCTGCACTCCAGTCAGGCAGCCCCCTGTCCTGCAGGGTCTTCTGCCACGGAGCTGTGATGGGATCAATGCAAAGCAGCCTACAGATGGAGCAGGAAGACCACAGGCACACGTGGCACAGCTTCCCTGTGGCCACCCACTCCGGGCTCCTGGCTCCCAGGGGATATCTGGGGCAGGGGCAGTGCCTGTCTCCTTTGCTAATAATTAGATGCAATCCAAGCTTCCCTGCAGGAGAGCCCTGTCCCCCTGGGGGAAGAAGCAAGGCTGCGCACATTAAGGAAGCTAATTAGAGGGGAAGAGAGCATTGGTACTGAAGCCCCAACAGTAAACTTTGAAATCTAGATAAGGGAGCAGCATTTAATTAAATACAATTAAAACACTGTATCTCAGCCCCCTGAGAGCTGGCAGTCCTGGAAAGCTCTCACAAAGGTGCTAAGGAACAGATCTGAAGGCAGAGGTAGGCCAGGGGCTGTGCTTATCAAACTTTACCTGGGAAACACCCCTGAAGAGATGAGCTCGGAAAATTCCCTTGGACCACCACCTCCTTATTCCTGCACAGTGTCCTCCCTCTCCTAGAGCAGGTAATGGGAGCCCAGTTGTTGGGAACAGAAAGGCAGATTGCTCTGCTCTTACATGAAGCTGGGCAAGGCCATTGCAGGCACCTACACAAGGAAAGGCAAACCTGAGAATGTAGGGGAAGTCAGAGAGGGTTATGAATACTTGGTCTGAGAAACAACCTTTGTGCCCTTTTCTCCCAGTGCGCAGAGAAAAATCTCCTGCCCCTGTGCCTGCATGCCAGGGGTATCCTAGAACCTCCAGGGAGCACCATGCCAATGCTCCGCTTTGCTCCACAAATCCTGCAAAGTTATCTTGGGTTATTTTCCTGCATGTTCCCTCTAGCCGCTAAAGCAGCTCCTTGCCCTCCCTGCTCCTTTGCTGCATCACGTATACAGTCCCTGGCTTCTGATCCTTTCACCTGTCCTCTTCAAGCCAGGGAGGGCAGTTTGGTTCCCTCTAGAGTGCCTGCCTTGTGCTCACACACTCCCTGTTGAGCTGAGCCAGCACAGCAGCTCTCATCCCATGGCTGCTGCTGGGTGTTAATGCAGAATCACGATGAGGGCAAGCTTGGATGGATTCATGTCATCTGACAGATTAGAACTGCAGAACCAGCCTCAAGTTAGCCAAAATTGCTCTTCTTCAGCAACTTCAAACCCTTAAGGAAGGCTTTTAGTTCAGCCTTGGCTGACAAAGGAAGTGGTTCCTGTTTTAATTTGTGAATATGAAGTGCCAGAGGGCTTCTGCCTTCTGAAGGCAGTGGCTTTGGAAAGCGCAGGTGAAAGCCTGGGGCTCATTTTCCTGCATCCTTGTCACCTGTTCCTGCTGAGGAGCACACCTAGTGCAGGTCCCTGGCTGTGCAGCTGCAGTGGGAGCTGCAGGCTGTGCCTGGGCTGGGGGAAAGGACTGGAACGTCAGGCAAGGGGCCATGAGCTGGCACCAGCCCTTTGTCTGAGAAAGGAGTGGGGACCTGCAGCACTGGCTGGGGTGGCCAGTCCCTTGGAGACTCTCTAGAACCCAAATAAACCAGCAGAAGACCCCAAACAGATATCAGGTGTAAGGGGCATAAAGAGCACTAGGGGAATAGATGCACAGAGTGTGAGGGTACAGAAGCCCAGGGATTCCTTCAGTGACCCTGAGGCACCAACTCAGGCTGTCACCGTGTGACTGCCCCTCGATTAAATCACTTAAAAGAGCCAGACACCTGCAGGAAACCTGGGAGTGAGAGCTGGATGTGAGAATCCTGTCTGACTGTGGCTGGGGTGTGCTGGGAAGCAGGCTGGGCACGGGGGTCACTGGAGCCTCCTGCTGCCAAGGGCTTTGGGCCCAGCACTGGCAGGCTTGGGTGTGCAGCTGTGACTCCCAGAGCGGCTCTGGGCTGCTCACACAGCAAAGATTCCTTTACAATCTTTTGCCGGGCCTTTGCCCCCACATTCTGCCAGGGAAGAACCCTTCTCCTTTCAATACCAAAGCCCACAGGTCCCATCTGTGGTGTTGTCACATACAGCTTCCTTCCCTGGTGATACAGCTGCTTAAAATGTTACGAGACCTTAAAGTGATGCCAGTGCCATTGAGGCTCATTTTATTTGTCTGAGCCTTTCTGGTGATGTTTTCCTCTGCTGTGCCAAGAGCTAAAACCTCAGGGCATCCTTCACTCATTGTGTTTTAGGTGAAAATTAAATTTGGTGTTGAATCCCAGGGCTCCAAGAGCTGTGGTCTTAAGAAAAAGGCTGACTAATACCTAGTGTGCCCTGTCTGGTCCTTGGTGTGCCAGGGAAGAAGTTGCCACGCTTTGGGAGAAGAATTGCTCTCAACTGCCAGTCCTCTAGAACTAGACAGAAAGGTGGAAGGCTTAAGTTGCTTCTCAGTTCAAGCATTCCTACATTAGTATGAATGAGCATGTTGGTGTCTTGCAAATTCACAAACAGATTTCCACAAAACAGTTGCTAATGAACCAAAGCAGCAGTGTGTCCTTTCAGTGATTTGTGGGGAGCTGGTAAGAGACTCAGCCTGGGGAGCTCATTACCCTGCTGAAGGAGTGCATTTCAGGGCAGGTGCTGGGAGGCTGTTAGCTGCCAGCTGTGAGCAGGGCAGGGCTTGGCAGTGCTGGCAGGAACCTGGGAGAGGAGAGGTCCATTGCCTCTGTGGGCACGGGCACAGGGCTCGCTCACAGTGAGAATGATTTCTCTGTCTGCAGCTGTGGGGCACAGGAGGGGCTGATTTCCACCCCCATCACTCTAATCTCAGGGCCAGGACGCTGATATTGTGCTGGGGCCTTGGGTTTCTGGTGTGAAATGGAGAAGAGCAGGGTCAGCACCAGTGACAAGGGAGAGCCACAGCAACCTGCTTAACCACACACCCGGTGTGAACCAGAGACCTGCTGGCAAACAGTCACACTCCCGGGGCTCAAAAAGCAGCACTTAATGCTGTGTGTCACAGGAGCCTGGCACTGCTCAGCCACTGCTCTGCCCCATGGCACAGCTCCTGTGTCACCTGCAGCTACTGCACAGCTCGGTGCCTGACCCACACTACTGCCCTTCCCTCTGGGTGGGAGCAGGTGGGCTCAGGCAGCAGCTGCAAACCTCCAAAAGGGATGCAAAAGCCTCAAGGTGCACGTGTGCCCGAGGGCTGCACCTGCCTGTGCCTCAGCATTGGGGCAGGTGCCAGGATAACCAGGGAAATGCGTCTGTGGG
Organism: Irena cyanogastra; assembly: GCA_013397155.1. NCBI lineage: Eukaryota > Metazoa > Chordata > Aves > Passeriformes > Irenidae > Irena > Irena cyanogastra. Next base: position 224,639 of record VWZV01014664.1, on the reverse strand, counting down.
CATGAGCTGGGCTAAGGTAAAATAGGAATAACTGGAAAAGGGGTGGAAGGAAAAAGTGAAAGAGGGGCCAAAATCACAGTGGTTTGTATGGATGCCTCCTCTTAGCTGCTGCTGAGCACCTGAGAGCTGCAAAGTGCTTGGGTCCTTCTCAGAGCCCCCCTGTCTCATCAAACCTTAGAGCAAGGCTGTGCTGCTCAGGTTTGCAACAGGTACTTTGAAAAAGCTGTCAAGTTTCACATTCAGTGTGTTTGCAGGGACAACCCTGGCTTGGCACCAGGCATCAAAGGCAAAAGCAGTGAGGAAAAGAGAGTGCTTCTAGCCTTGCCAAGAAAAATCACTTGTCTGGGAAAGGAAGAACTAAATTAATCTGAATTTTCCTGCTATTCATCAGCGTTTTGGTGCCAACGCAGTGCATGTGAGAGAGGAAAGAAAAAGGATAATATGAAGAGCTCCATATTTGATAGTGTGTTAATCTCTTCCCTCCCAGCTAGAGCAGAGGTTTAAAATTCCTTTCCTGTATGTGAGGGCAAATGTACTGATCTGTGTGAATGTTATTATTTAGGGAAGAAAGAGTTACCTTTCAGGAAATCTGTAACCTGAATAAACCAATTTGGAAGTCTAAAGAAATTAAGTGAAGTTTGGGGTTGTCAGATTTTTTTATTTTTTTTTTTAGTTATTTCTTGCTTCACAGAAGATTCATTTGGCATTTTGAACCAAACTTCCCTTCACTGACTCTGGAAACTGAAGCAGGGGGAATGCATTTCAGGCCAAGGGTTTTGAGAAACCCTAACAGCAACTGTGACAGAAGGTGAAGGAACACCACCTCAGCACCTCCGTGCAGCCCATACATGGGGAAGGTAGCATTGTCAGGCAGCTTGTGCAACAGCTCTTTGCAAGTAAGGATTTGCTTCTAGCACCCCAGTTACGTGGTGGGAAATGCTGCAAAGCAGCAGGTGGAAGTGGCAAAGCCACGTGCCAGTTTTGGACCTGGAGCTCAATGTGGCAGTGACCTCCCTCAGCCCCGTGGGAGTGGGAGCAGTGCCTGCCCTCCAGCCCTGGCTGGGTGAGCGCCCTTTGATTTGTGGCATGAGTTTCATCCAGTTATTTCTTTCTGAGCTTTGGCTCCTGGACTAATTAGAGGAGAACTGGTGAGCTCAGCTAACGCATTTGAACACGGGTAGCTCTAGGCTTGCATTTGGGTCATTAAAAATGAAGTACAATGATGTTCTCTCTGCACCAGCTCTTGTGAGCAGGGGCCTTGATTTGGCAGCAGTTATCTCCCAACACCACAGCACTAATGAGGGAAGAGCAGTGTGCCATCAGCGCAACAGGGCAAGGCTGCATCTGGGACAGAGCAGTTTGTGCCACACCTGTGGCAAAGCTGGGACTAACTGGCTGAGTTTAAACCCTCAGGAGGCTGGAAGGCACCATGAGGGGAAGCCTTCCCTCGGGGACGTGCTCCCAAGGGTGTGGGCATGCTGCAGTGGGGGAGAAGGGTCTGCTGAGGGCTTCTTCTGCCTGCTGTGCGTCCAGGCAGCCTGGGTGACCTTGATATTTGGGCAAGGCTTTCTTCATTTCTGCAGGCAGGTTCTGGTTGAGATGGAGGCCATCAGTTTATAACATAAAAGGCTGTAGAGAAGGGCTTCATCTCAAATTGGTCTAAACTGCAAATGCAACATGTATGCCAAAGCTGCTGGGGGTGGCCTGTAAAGATCATTTGGCTTACCTCCCTGTGGGACAGAGGTTGTATATGTTTGTGTGTTTGTTGGTTGTCATTCCTACAACAGCTGAGGAAATGTTAGATTGAGGATTTCCCCCACAAATACCTTGCTGCATTTTCTCCCCCTCAGTGAAAGTGAGGAAAACTGGAAATTCACAGAAGCATACCTGCTTTTCATTTAAAAAGCTGGAGGAGGAGGAATCGTATAGATTTAGAGGTGTCGTTGGCTTGTATTTTAGAGTAAACACCTGGTACAAAAGAAAATGTCACTTCTGCCTGCTTCAGTCCCCGATGATGGAAACCAGCATTGCAGCACTAAGATGAGTGACCGGCAGAGGTTTACAGTGCTGGAGGGCCCCAGGCCATGGTCCTGCCGTGGGGTGCAGTCACATTGCTCCAGGTTCCACTGAGAGGGAGGTGGAGGTTTGCTCGCATGCTGTGACGGTGGAAATGGTTCACATTTCTTGAGCTGCAGAACAAAATTACCTTCAATTTCTTCCTCAGTCGCTCCGTGCCTTGTAGCAATGCTCTCCAGAGATGGTTGCAATGCAGGCATAAATAAAATTTGGCATGCACTGGGACTACACATACCTGGAGCCGTAACTTAATGCGTTAAATCAGAGCTTTTATTATCTAATTTCTCATTGTCATCTAGTTTCTTGCATCTCTGTAGATAATTGACGTGGAGAATAGTTCTTGCCTTCTGGAAACCGGCTGCCTTTTGAAATGCTCCCATCAGAGATGCCTTTTTCAGGCTTGTACTCCTTTCTTCTCATTGTGCTGTTAAGAGGCCTGCCTCGGCCAAGTGGAGGCAAGGGAGTGCATGGGCCAGTGTGCCTTTGCCTTGGAGATGTGAGCACTGAGGCTGGGGAGCAGCTCCTGCCAGGTGAAGGGAGGAGAACTCCTCTTTCTGCCAGGAGAGCTGTAAGGGTGGCCGCAGCCTGGCAGGGGGAAGCCAGCTGAGGCACAGCTGGGGCTGAAAACACCTGGGAGAGGAGGGCCAAATCCCTGGCCACTGCTCCTGTTGGGAGGCTCTGCAGCCAGGGGAGCTCTTCTGAAATCTCAGAAATCCCAGCTGCAAAGGCAATGCTCCTCTGAAGGCTAGAGGAGTATAAAAGACTGCAGATAAACGTGAAGAGTTTTCCCCAGTAGCCAAACCCCTGGGTTGTATCTGTTGAGATTGTCGAGGGAAGATCCAACAAATATTTGTAAGGGATTTCTGCCGAGGACGGCGCGTGTTCACATGAAAGAGAGGAGACGGCTGCTCCTGCAGTGGGGAGGGTGAGCCTGCATGCAAATACCACTCTGCTCTTCTGGGGACAGCTCCTTTTCCTTTCCAGCCTTGTGCTTGGGCATATCTGGCACACGTGCCTTTCCTTTCAGCTCTGTCCTTCCCCGTTCCCGTGCAGCGTTTGGAGCAGCACGTGTTGGGCCGTGGCACGCAGGGCAGAGAGCACTGGGGAGTACTGGGGGGCACTGGGAGCANGGCACTGGGAGCACTGGGGAGCACTGGGAGCACTGGGGAGCACTGGGGAGCACTGGGAGCACTAGGGGGCACTGAGGAGTACTGGGAGCACTGGGGGGCACTGGGGAGTACTGGGAGCACTGGGGAGTACTGGGAGCACTGGGGAGCACTGGGAGCGCTGGGAGCACTGGGGGGCACTGGGAACACTGGGGAGCACTGGGAGCATGGGGGACAGGGGCAGCCAGGCTTCCGAGGCTCTCACATAAGGCAGCAGGCAGCAAGGTCTCTCCTCACCACACCTAATCCTCCTTGAGGCTGGAAAACCCTTCTCCCCACAGAGACCTCCTGTGTTTCATCGCAGTGCCCCCGTTTCCAGCTCAGCCTTCCCTCTGTCCTGCTGCTCCAGCTTCCTCTGCTCACCTCTTGTGTGATGACCTCAGGGTCAGGAGGCTTGTGCCCTGCCTCAGCCCACAGGTCATCCTGCCTTAAAATGTGCTGTGACTACCTGCCCAGGTGAAATGCTGCTCCTGGCCTGGAGCAGGCTCCCTGCAGAGAGGACTGGTGTCTGTCAGGCCTGCTCCTCAGATGCCCCAGATGAAGGAATGAGCTGTGTTGTGTTGTAGTGGGGTGTAAATCAGGATACCCCGGTGGCCCAGGCTGCAGTGGGATGTGCACTGGTGCATGTGCACCCCTCTCCCCAGGAGTTCCTGCTGGGAATGCACCAGCACTGGTTAGATAAGCCCAACAGTGCCCTCTGATGCAGCCCACACAATGAAAGCTAGCACAAATAATAACTAGCAGGAAACCCCCCTGTTGGGGGCTTCTGTTTCAAACTATAGCTCTCAAGCCAGCATATCCTTATCTGCAGTCACTGCAAAGAGGTTGGCTGTGTCCAGGGGTTGTTTCCACGTGGGAGCTCACCGTTTGCTGTGTCACAGCTGGCTGGTGTCACTGCTGCTTTGGCACTGAGGGAGGCCAAAATTTGCTTGCTCGGTGGTTTCAAGATCACGCCCTGTGAGATACAGCATGAGTTACAGAAAGAGAAACAAAGAAGGGTTGGTATTGAAATAGAAGTGGTTCTCATGGTTTTGACACCCCATATGGCAGGGACATATGCAGAAATGAATTTGCTGCTGTTTGCCTAATAACAATAAGCAGGTTGAGACAGTATGTTAGATCTGACAGAAGGAAACCTGACTTTTCGGTTATAACCTCTGTTTTTTAATTGAGGTGTTCACTGCTGTTTTCTTGAAATGCAGCTGCGAGTAGTGGGAAGGCGTTCAGCTGCCCTGAAAAGGAAAGGCTGCCCCAGAGGCTCGTGCCTGTCAGAATGCTCTGTGAGGTGTCCTGTGCACAGGCTGATGTCTTGATGAGGACCAAGCGTTGTGAGCTCCAGCTGAAGGCTCAGACATGTTGGCAAACCCACTTGACTGGTTTGAGATGAGCATTCTGGGTGAGCTGCTAGAAGCCTGGTGCAGCAGGCTGAGAGCAGGGATGTCAGCTCCTTGCTTTTGAGCACGGTGCCATCTCTGTGGTGAGCAGCAGTGTCTGGGTGAGAAAAGGCTTTTAATAGCACAGGGTCAAAGCTGTTGATTCTTCAGGGTCCATGAACCTGTTCTTCCCTCCATAAGAAAAGCCTGCAGTGCTGTTTTTCAGGCCTATCTGGTTCTGAACATACATCACAGAACCACAGAATCATGGAATGATTTACTTTGGAAGGGACCTTAGGGATCACCTCAGTCCTGTTGTGGGCAGGGACATCTCCCACTGCCCCAGGCTGCCCTGAGCCCCATCCAGCCTGGCCCTGAGCCCTGCCAGGGATCCAGGGCAGCCACAGCTGCTCTGGGCACCCTGCTCCCGTTAGCAGATGCTCCGGGAAGAGCAGAGGAGGGCGACAGGGAAATGCCTCGGTGCCACCCACGCTCCAGGGTGTGCAGAGGGACCTTGTGCTCTGCACTGGGGGGGACACAACGTGGAGGCACCTCTGTGAGTGAAACTCTGTGAGTAAAACATATCCTGCTGCTGCAGAAGGACGTGTGGTGGGAGCTCTTAAAACAATATAGTGTAAAATAAAATGGACTTTTGCTCTCAGAAGAACTCCTCCAAAAAGGATAAGTCATAGTCACTAACAGGGTCTGAAGCAATACATTTCAATGCCTTGTGAATTTCTAGGTCCCTTTCAATGCCTTGTGAATTTCTGACTTGTGATTTGCTAGGTCCCTTTTCATGCTGGAGTTTTGCTGTGGTTTTTTGCCAGCCTGAATAGCAGAAAGCACCATTCATTCCTCTGCTCCTGTGTCCTGCAGAATGCTGCCTCTGCCTGGCAGTGCTGTCCTGCAGGGGTGCGGGGGTCACCCCATAACTCTGCAGGAGCTAGGAGTGCTTTACAGTTCCCAGCTGCTGCCACAGGCACAGGAGGCTGGGGGCTCTGTGAGCCCTCCGGGAATGCTGAGCCCTGCCGTACACGTGGCTGTGAGTGTGACATGCTGAGAGTCCCTGGGAGAGCTGAGCTCTTAGTGCAGCAGCGTGACAATCACACTTCAAAGCTAATTGAGATACGGGCTTGCTAATTTTACAGAGGTTAATGGATCTTCTCGGAGCCCTGTGCTGAGGAGTGCTGGGGATTTAGCATCTTTTTCTCCCCCATGGAGTTCTTTGACCATATATAGCCAAGGTATCAACTTACAGGCCTGGGATTTCAGCTTTCTGTTTAGATTTCAGATGAAAGGCTGCAGTTGGAAGTGATTGTTATAAATATTTCCTGCTATCTGGTAGCAGGCTGACTTCAGCCCCTTCTAAGGAATTTGCCATAATTATCCTCCACAAAACTGCAGTGAGAAGGCTCCTGGTGGATGGAGCGTGTCCTCCAGCTGCCCCTGGAGGATGGAGGGGCACCAGGGACAGGGAGCTCTGGGGCTGGGTCCTGCTGAGAGACTTGATGCCTTGGGAAGGGTAACCTGAACAGAGACTGGGCAGAGCTAAAGGATAAAGCAGGGATTTATTAAAAGGATTTCCTCAATGGATCCACCTTGGGCAGCACAAGAGCCCAGCCAGGGCTGCACCCCAGGTGAACCAAAATGGTCCCAAAATGCACACCTGGGCACGGGCTCTGTCACTGGGATCAGTTCTGCTCCATTTGCACATTGCAGTTCATTGTCCAATTCCAGCTCCAGCCCATGCACTCCCATCCTGCTTGTTTTTCTCTCTCCAGCCCACGGTGTTTGTGCTCTTGGGCTGAGATTTGGATCATTTGTCCTTGGTCCCCAGCTGGAGCAGGAATTGTTTTGTCTCCCTGCTCTGTGCAGAGCTCACCATCCCCTCATATGAACTCCAGACCCACACACTAAAGCAGCACAGAGTCTGAAAATAGAAAAGTTTCTATAGTCCCGGCCCTACCTGGCTGCTTTCTCCTTGCTGGCAGGGTGCTGCTGGCCAAGGCACTGCTGGAGTGACCAGAGCTGGGCCAGTTTACAGAACCTGGGGCTTGAGACACATCCTGAGGCTTGCAGAGGACGTGGAAGTGCACAGGGCACCCTGCTGCTGTGCCCACACAGGTGGGATTGGCACTCTCACCTTGCGGGAGCCAAAGGATTCACCTGGGCTCTGCTCTCAGCCACCAGCAACGAGTTCCCAGTGGGAGGAAAGGAAGGAAGTGTAAAATGTGGGCTTTTGTCATCCAAATGCTCAGAATAATAGGGATGAAAAGTGCTGTCACCCTGCCCAGGACTCTTCCTTTTTCATTTTTCCCTTTATCTCTCTCTCTCACCTATCTCTTCGAATCTCTTCATGTACCAAAAACCCACATCAAACCAGCCAGAGCTGCCACTACATGCAGTAGGGCTGAAAAAAATTTAAATGCAGCCAGATCAGTTAGAAATCCTGACTCCTGGGGCCCCTGAAAATTTGTGCCACAGAAATGCTGCACAGTTGTGCAATTTAGTGCCTCTGAAGGAGAATAAATTTGCTTTAAAAAAAAATCCATCAGCATATTCCATATATTTATAGTTAGCTGCAAGCCTTTCCAGTGAGAACTTTTAGAATTTATTTTAAATTAAAGTGACTAGCATGACATACCAGTACTTAGCCTTTTAACAAAAACATTTTAGTCGTATAAATACAGTTGCTATTATTAAACTCTAGGGAAAGCCAGCAAGCTGCTCCAAATAACTTCCCTCTGGCCTGCCTGTCCAAGCTCTTCTGTTCATACCCAGAACCAAGACATTTGAACACCTTGTTGGAGATCAGGAGTTCGTTTTATTTTCTGTTCCCTTGATGGCTTTGTAAGCTTGTTTTAAACTTTGTTTCCACTTCCTCTTCTTTATTCCCGTCTCCATTCCATTATGTTACTCCTTATACTCTTTTCCTTTAGACTTTTTTTACATTTTTCCTCCCTCTCTCATTACCAGGGAAGCCCAATTCTCCTTTCTGAAACCATCCTGAAAGCTGTTTGCTCAGTCAGTTGCTGGGACTGACTTGAAGGGCACCACCAGTTGCCCTGTGGGTTAGCAGAGAGTAAGGGTGTTCTGTGCATTGAAAAAGTGCCTGTAAAGGAGATTCTAGCAAATCTCTGTCCACTTACCCTGTCTGTATTTACATCTCTCAGGAGTGCCAAGCGAGAGCAAGTTTTGATGCTCCAGAGTAAACACCAGAGACGTTGCCAGCAGAGTGCTGGGCAGATTCTGAGCTGTGACCAGCACAGTGCAGGGAGGATCTCCTTTTTGGGGACCCCTCCCCACCCAGGAGCTGCCTGCTGTTAAAAACCAGGCAGCCAGTGATGGGGGCTATTCCCCTCTCCTCCACTGGGTCAGTGTTCACCCAGCTGGTTTCCAAACAAAAGCTGAGCAGCTATTCCTCATGCAGCTTTTAAGCCTGCGTGGCTGCTAGGAGAGGGAGGATGCAATAAATCACCCAGTCAATTAACGAGGGACTTTCTCCTTATTTGTAACCTCCTTTCAAAGCAAATGAGTGTGACTGGTAATGAAAGGAAACATATGCAATAGTTTAAAAATAGGTGTTTGAGGCCGGGGGAAAATCTCTGCCCTGCTGCACGTGGCACCAGCATCTCCAGTTTGCCTGGATCTCCTCTCCACTCGCTCTCCCCCAGTGCCCACTGTGCCTTATTCCTTCAGGTGTTGGAGCAGCAGTTCCACACCCAGTGCCACGCCAGCACCATCCCATTCACAGGACTTTGCAGGCTCTCTACAAACCTAAACCCCCATAAATCCTGCCCCTGCAGATGAGAAGTGGAGGCAGCGGGGGCTGGCAGCAGCCTGCAGCACTGCAGCCCCCCTCTGCCAGCCCGGGGGCTTTGGGGTGAGCTCTCAGAAATTCAGCAGCCCACAGGTGGGACTCGAGTCTGCTGGGAGGAGAAACACAGCAGCTGTGTCCTACCCACAGCCTCCCCTTGCTGGCTGCAGCCGAGTGTCTCCTGAGGGAAACCAGCAGAGCTTCCCAGGGTTTCTGACGTGCTTTAGCATCTGCTGGGCTGCAAGGCTGGCTTCAGCTCCACACACTGCATTTCCAACCTGGAACAGAGCCTCAGGGGTTTGGGACATAGCTTGTTTTGGGGTTTTTTTAAATAATTTGTTGGGGTCTTTCATATTCCTTGGCACCTCCTAGTCAGGCTGTGCCATGTGCTGGTTTGGCATTAACTGATTATGGTGAGGAGGGTGCATTATGAGGGAAAACCAGGGCAGCTGCTCATTGCTTGGAGGTCCTGACCCGTGTACCTGGGAGACACGGGCTTTCCAAAAATGTAAGAGCATTGATTTGATGGCCCAAACCAAGGCACATCTGGTCAGGCTGGATGGACAGGGTACTGGGCAGCAGGAACATGGTATCATCGTCCGAAACAGTGTGGGTCCACGGTGTTCCCCTGCAAAGCCAGGATTTGCTGGAAGTAGGAAAGCTTGAGATTTTAGTATTTATCTTCCTCTCCAGCATGAGAAATTGAGAAGTATCAGGAGTGTTCTCTGAATGTTAATTTCTGTTTGCTTTGTCCTTATTCCAGGTTTTCTTTCTTTTTTTTTTTTACCTCTCTTAATTCTGACAGTTTAAAGGATTCCAAGAGTTATGCTTCAGAATTAAAAGCAGACAGTCTGACAGTCTCAGTTGTGCTCTGAAAATAGCTGAAATTTTGCAGTTATGGGGCAGTGACTCCCTCTGTCTCTGTCTGAGCTGGTCACTTGCCCTGAGTTGCTTTTCCCCAGCTCATCAGCACCCACCTGCTCACACTCCTCTGCTGCCCTTCTCACCACAGTAAACAGGTCCAGCATGATTAGGGCAGTAATCCTTCATAATCAGTAACCAGGAAAAAGGCAAACAAGCAAGTATGGGAGGGGGGAAATAATCCTTGTAACAATCACTTTATTGTTGGGTTTGGTTTTTGGTTTATGGTTGGTTTGGTGGTTTGTTTTTTTTTTTAGCCCGGAGGTTTCCTGATGGTTCAGGAGATAAAAAAAACCTTTCTACCATGATCTGTAGCTTTAATAATCCCCCAAGTAATTGCATTGTTTGTAAACTGTGTGGTAATGAGCATGTGTAGAGCTGTGATGCAGAAGCAGAGCTAAATGAGGCCGAGGTGCCAGGCAGTGTGCAGTGCAGAAGCAGTGATTATTGGTGGGACTGTTGGAGCAGTGATTATTAATGGGAGGTTGAAGCCGTTGATTATTGGTGGGACTGTTGGAGCAGTGATTATTAATGGGAGGTTGAAGCAGTGATTATTGGTGGGATGTGTTAAAGCAGTGATTATTAATGG